>JAJOOF010017454.1:0-16759 GCA_029582545.1 Solanum lignicaule | reverse complement strand
TATAAAATACTAGAATCAATAATCTATTCACAACTTCATAATCATCATAAACCTTAGGTCACAATTGCCCATTCAAGGCCAACATCCAATCTATCATATTTGACCATCAATTCTTCATAATTCAATATAGAACCATACATAAATCAATAGCCCATAACAATCTACACATTAATTTCACATTATTAGCTCATAATTAATAGACCCAATTTAGACCCAAAATTAGGATTTCAAGATATGCAAGGTTTCATGGAGTTTTTTATCTTAAAACCATCAATATTAACATAAATCATCATTTGAAATACTTTCATTCGAGAACCCAAGCTTAGAATTGAAATTGGGGTTTTTGGTGTTTTTGAAAAACATTGAAATCACTTTGATTTGGCTCTTTGATTGAAAGGAGAATCAAAGATAAAATCCCCATACCTTATGATTAATCTCCTAGGAATTTGAAGGAGAAATTAGTAGGAACCCATCCCCTAACTTGAAGCTTCATCAATGTCTTCCATGGGGTTCTAGAGAGGGAATTTATTTGAGAGGGAAGGTTCAATTTGGATAATGAGGTCTAATTCGAGGTCTTGGGGTTTTAACCAACTTAAAATACCCTAAAATAGGTAGAATAACCGTTTATAATAATTCCCCAAAGTACCCCTCATTTACTTGGACCTTTTAAACAAGTCAAACTTTAGTTTTATTTTCGCAGATTTCGTCGGGAAACAAGTCTGCGACGCGGAGGTGTTCCCACAAGTTTCTAGAAAATACATTTCGAGACAGAAGAGTCCGCGACACGGACCAAACTTTTGGCCCTTGGTGGAGTTAGTCCGCTACGCGAACATGCTCCCTCCATGAGCATTATTAAGCTGCCTTGGCAGCATGTTTTGCCAAGGGTTGTGGTCCTCCTCGGGGACCTTTAGGGTGGTCCAGGGAGTCGTACCTGAACGTTTTGACCCTAAAAACATTTATTTAAGGCACTAGGGTCACCTCCACTGATTTTAGACTCCAAACAACACATAAAAACATGAAAAACATACTAGAACACACCAACACGTAAAAGACTAGTTTCCGAACGACTTGGTCGTCCCTTGATGTTTCACTTCCAAACTCTTTAAAACTGACTAAAAAGGCTATTCTTCATTATATTAACAAGTTATTAATGCATGAATCCCATGTGAGGCTCTACTCTATCCTACTTCATTTTGAGGGGCGTTACAGTATCCCCTACTTGGGAACATTCGTCCTCGAATGACACTTCAAACATTATAATGTAAAGACTCTAGGACTAGCAGCCCACAACAAGCATGTAATATCATTACTATTGCACGTATCAAGGAGGAACATCAACTCCATATAAAAGCATTACAACAAGACTTTCACGCAATTCAAGGAAGTAGGAATAACATCTACCACTCAATATGCAGAAAACTTTACCATTTCTCATTTCTTTGGAGGAACTTCCTTCTCTATAGCATATCATTCTCATTACAACATTTATAGGCTCACCATACTATTTCTCTCAAAAGCATAATCATGCAACATCAAGACCACATCAAGGCATGCTCAACTAGGCATCTCATGGAGCAATTTAAACAATTCTTCATAAATGCATATAAATCATGAGAGACATAATCATGAAAACTCATTTATTTATTTAAACAAGAATTCAATTAAAATATGCACATCATAAGGAGAATATGGATACTCAATTCACATAAGACTCCAACATGCAACATGCTACTAAGAACTCTTTGTTTCAAGCTTGAATTAGAATAGAAGGAAAAGATAAGGATATCAACAACCTTACTACTCAACTCAGCATCCTCCACTTAGGGTAAACCCTTCTAAGAGCACATTAAAGTAACCAAGAGAACTATCACTTACCAATTAAGCACAATGCCCCCCTCTTGGGATCAACTTATGCAACACTCCTTTAATCATTACCTCCTTCATCTCTAATGTAGGAACCATTCTCCACTAAATCTTCACTATACTCCCTTAGGTGAGGATTTCAAGAATCCAAAGAAAAAAAAATGAGTATCTATACCACTCCACTTCATATCTATCACCCAAAGTGGTTCTCAACATGGAGAACTCAAGGAAGTTCAATGTAGAAATATTAAGGGCACTCAAAACCTTACCATCTAGGCACATTATCCCCCACTTGGGGTGAGCTTAATCAACTCTTTATCATACGAGAACTACACCACCATACAACATTTTCAATGTAATGCTTCCAACCTCATAGATCACAAATAGACATGATTGGCATCACTATACGATTTCCAAATCTGCCTTCATATATACTAATATAGTCACTACATCATAAAAAGCATTAAAAGTCACATTTTCTTCCTTTGATCCTTGCAACATCCCCCTTCCAAGTATTCACATCTAGATGACCATCGGACAAGGGAAAATAAGAGAGAGAGATCATATGGAGTTAAGCTCTACGGCACAACAAAAGAGTAATGAAGAAAGTGAAACTTCTATTGTCCCATTACCTCTCGCTCATAGATGTATCGTGACTCACACCGATGAACAAGACTCTACTAGACGTGGCTTTCGAGACTTTGAACCAAAGAGTAATCTGTAAAACTCTATGCTCTAATACCAAGTTTGTAAGGATCCGAGAGCACCCCCTAGCCGTTACATGCATATTCGACCTCTAGGAAGTCTTATACAAGCCTTAGCGTTCATTCATTGCATATATCATAAAAATCACTAAGAATTTTAAACTTTTATTCAATAAAACCATAATACTTCAAGAGTCAACAACATTTGAAAACATCAATACGCAAGCGGAACTACTAAGTCTCTTTAGCCAATCTTAGACAAGAACTTAAAACGTACTAAGGGACATGGCCCTATACAAATTAAATGAAACTTAAGTGTCTCTTACAATGACTAAGTAACTTCTAAACATAGTTCTCGAATCTTGAGGACATACCGAAAGCTTGGAAGAGTGAAGCAATCCAAGCAACTCCAAAGCACAATATCATCTTAGTTACCACAACCTACACTTGTAGTAGAATAGAAGAAAGGGGTTAGTACAACACACATACTAAGTATGAGGATATGCAAAACATGCTAAAAAGGACATTTGTTTAGAAGTTATGCTTTCATGCCATTTTGATAAAATCTCATCAACATCAACATAATAGGCACCTTACAAATCACAACCAACAATACAAAGTCATATGCTACACAATACCTCATAAACATACATAACCCATTTACCTTTACCTTCTTGACTTAGACCTCCACCTTAAGTAACCCTCAAGCACTACCTTTGTGCAATGTATGGGCAACATCCCATAACATCACCCACACTAAGGCACCACCTTAAGGTCACACAAAGTGCAGTTACCATGCATACCTCAACCTTCACCAATTAATCACATAAGACATAGAAGCATATAAACCAACAAGTCACTTCTGAAACTAGAACACTCGTCAAATGTCATCCCAAGATTCACCTAAGTAAGACATGGTGAGGCAGCCCATATGACATGTCCATACCACACCCAAGTGATCCTTAAGGCTACACAAGACAAGGTCCACTCACATCTCAACATAAATCGTTGATTCAACTTAATGCATTTATACAACTTCGTTCACTAATGACATAAGATCATCACCTACATTCAATTCAACATAAGCACTTACATTCAATTCATTATGACTCCCTTTCACATTAGCATTCTCAAAGACCAACATTTTCATTAATTAGCCCAAAGAGACTCATTCATTCATTATCATTACTAAGACACACCAAGATCTCCCTTAAATGTCTACTTGTGCATTGTCTAGATGATGTCCCATTCCACTACCTATCCTAAGTAGTACACCCTTAAGAAACCTTAGTTCATTCATTCATTAATGTGAGGGAAAAGCCTTAACCGACATAGACCATAGAGCTTGACATGGAATCTTGGTAATACCCTTACCGGATAAGGGATCCCCACTTGCTTAAGGTAGGGTCATTCTTTTAGACTTTACATGGTAGAGAGCACTTGCTAGTTCTATGTGGGAACATAGTTAAGGGATAGAAGGATTGCTTCTAAGTACCTACATCTCAACTAACAAAGGGTCACCCATCTTAAGGGTTGCTACTAAATACTCACATCTCAACTAACGAAGGAGTATCCACCCATCTTCATATCCTCTCAGTGCTAGACATTACTCCCCCACAGAGTTTGGACATTTATTTCATTAATTCATTTAGGGATAAGGATTGCTACTAAGTACTCACATCTCAACTCACGAAGGAGTACCCATCTTAGCCCACATTCATTGATTTAGGAAGCTCTTGGATTCAAAGATCAGAAAACCTTTCATCTAGGAACCCCATTCATTTAAAAGAGTACTTTATGAGACTATCCTTACAATAGACCCAACTTTCATTCATTAGCATTAACTCCCATTATTTTCATTCATTCACACATTCTTTCATTCATTCTTCACTAGGTGTGAGAGGAGGTAAACATAGTGTATCTTAACCTCACCTTCATTATAAGTCATTCAATGAAGACAATAAACAAGCATAACACATAAAATCTCTACACAAGGTCACTTGTCATGCTTTTAGACCACAGACAAATTCACATCATATCACATTACCTTCACATAATCAACATTACTCAAAACAACAATCATCCAACTTTGCCTACAAGGCCATGATCACAACATGCTTATAAAGTAAACACCTCCCCACTTTCAAAAGGGATCAAACCTCACAATTCTAACATCTACAACATATATATATATATATATATATATATATATATATATATAAAATACTAGAATCAATAATATATTCACAACTTCATCATCATCATAAACCTTAGGTCACAATTTCCCATTCAAAGTCAACATCCAATATAACACAATTGACCATCAATTCCTCATAATTCAATATAGAACCATACATAAATCAATAGCCCATAACAATCTACACATTAATCACAGTATTAGCTCATAATCAATACACCCACTTTAGACCCAAAATTAGGATTTCAAGATATGAAAGGGTTCATGTAGTTTTTTATTTTAAAACCATCAATATTAACATAAATCATCATTTGAAATACTTTCATGCAAGAATCCAAGCTTAGAATTGAAATTGGGGTTTTTGGTGTTTTTGAAAAACATTGAAATCACTTTGATTTGGCTCTTTGATTGAAAGGAGAATCAAAGATAAAATCCCCATACCTTATGATTATTTTCTTAGGAATTTGAAGGAGAAATTAGTAGGAAACCATCCCTTAGCTTGAAGCTTCATCAATGTCTTCCATGGAGTTCTAGAGAAAGAATTTATTTAAGAGGGAAGGTTCAATTTGGATAATGAGTTCTAATTCTAGGTCTTGGGGTTCTAACCAACTTAAAATACCCTAAAATAGGTAGAATAACCGTTTATAATAATTCCCCAAAGTACCCAAACTACCCCTCACTTAGTTGGACCTTTTAAACAAGTCAAACTTGAGTTTTACTTTTGCAGATTTTGTCGGGAAACAAGTCCGCGACGCGGAGGTGTTGCCACAAGTTTCTAGAAATTACATTTCGATACAGAAGAGTCCGCGATGCGGACCAAACTTTTGCCCCTTGGTGGAGCTTGTCCGCGATGCGGACATGCTCCCTCCATAAGTATTATCAAGCTGCCTTGGCAGCTTGTTTGCCAAGGGTTAGGGTCCTCCTCGGGGACCCTTAGGGTGGTCACGGGGAGTCGGTTTGACCCTAAAAACATTTATTTAAGACACTAGGGTCACCTCCACTGATTTTAGACTCCAAAAAATACATAAAAAAATTAATAACATACTAGAACACACCAACACGTAAAAGAATAGTTTCCGAACGTCTTGGTCGTCCCTTGACATTTTACTTCCAAACTCTTTAAAACTGACTAAAAAGGCTATTCTTCATTATATTAACAAGTTGTTAATGCATAAAACCCATGTCAGGCTCTACTTTATCCTACTTCATTTTGAGGGGTGTTACAATATACCTGTAGCCGTGATTGTTGATTGTTGGCTGCTCGAGTTGATATAATCCTCCCTTGTCGGGATTCTTATTTAATTAGTAATGTCCCTATGTTGGACACGACTTAGAGGCTATTTGTATAGGTTTCTTTTAACTAGATTGCTAGATTTTAGCGATTGGATTGTTATTGTTTCCCTTTTGGGTATTGTGGTTAGCTGCAGGAATGTGATTTATGCCTAGAAGGGCTATTTTCTACCTACGGGGAAATATGTATGCCTAAAAGGGCTATAAGATTCCTTCGAGGCTATATTGATGGCTAGAAGGGCTATGAGTTGCCTACAGGGCTATATTGACACCTAACAAGGCTATGTGCTTCCTACATGGCTGTGTTGTTGCCTAAGAGGGCTATGAGTTGTCTATAAGCTATGTTGATGCCTAAGAGAGTTATGTGCTTCCTACAGGGCTATATTAATTCCTAAGAGGGCAATGTGACTACTTATGGGGTTAGGGGACCACTGATAGGGGTATATAGATTGATTGGCACCTTCCGGCTTATAGGGGCCTGAGTAGGTGGTCTTATCTGTTGTTTGTACCTGCCGAGCTTATGGGGGCTCAGTTAGGTTGTTGTTTTATTATTTTTGATAAGTTTAGATTTAGGAGCATGTCAGTACACTTATCTTATCCTTGATTTATTTATCGAATTATTCCAGTATATTAGGATACTTGCTCATAGTATATTGCCTTTCATACTCTGTACATTATTTTCTAGTGACACCCCATTGCCTGAGGGTGCTACATTTATGCATGCAGGTCCCGACAGACGATCGAGTAGACCTCTTCAGTAGTAGGATTGACTTCTATCCGGTTGGCTAGCCCCTTTACTCCGGAGCTGCCAGAGTTTGGAGGTTTGTTAGCTTTTGTTATATATATTTTTATGGGTAGGCTAGGGACCTGTCCCACCAATATTTACTACTCTTAGAGGCTTGGAGACTAGTGTGTGGGGTTTATAGCTACGTTATGGCCATACTGGCCTAGTTTGTTGGTTTGCTGAAACTTGTTAGTTGGGTGATGCATTGTCTGGTTATATACCTGCTTTCAGTTTTGGTATAGAGATCATGTTGGCCTTGAAGGCCCAATCAGGACTTCTGTGCTAGTTAGCAATTTCATTAAATGAACTCTTGGGAGTAACTGTTTCTTTTGTAGATCTGTTAACAGGGGCCTTGCCGGTCGAGGGCTTCGATTTAAGCTGAGATATACTTGTTTGTTTTCCTTGATTGCGTGTCGCTGCCATGCGCTAGTAGAAAATGTTTCAGTAGGATCCGCTCGGGCTTGAGTTTTGGCAATAGGAGACAGTTGCGCCTCTTGTGTATGGGGCGTGACAAAAATCTCAACCGAAACTTCTTCATAAGAAAGATTATCTTTTACTCCCAAACCTTTTAAGGGAACTATGGATATTAGATCTACAAAACATATCTTTAACATAGAGATATGGAAAACTGGATGCACCGATGCCAACTTATTTGTAAAATCAAGTTTATAAGCAACCTTACTAACACGTCTGAAAATTTGATATGGGCCTACAAAACATGGACTAAGCTTCCCGTTCTTACCAAAACTCACTACACTCTTCATGGGTTAGATTTTCAAGTAAACCCAATCGTGCACATCAAATTCAATATCTCTCCTTCTAATATCGACATATGACTTCTGTCGACTTTGGGCTATTCTAAACCTCTCACGAATGAGTCAAACTTTCTCTATAGCCTCATGTACCAATTCAGGACGTATTAGGGCTACTTCACTCACCTAAAACCAGCCTATATGAGATCTACACCTCCTACCATACAAAGCTCCAAAAGAAGCCATACCAATACTTGAGTGATAGCTATTGTTATAGGCAAATTCTATCAAAGGAAAATGATCATCCCATTTTCTCTTTAAGTCAATTACACAACCTCTTAACATATTATTCCAATGTTTGGATAGTACGCTCCGGTTTCCTATCACTTTGGGGGTGAAAGCCCGTGCTAAGCTTAACACGAGTAGCAAGGCCCTTTTGGAAAGATTTCCAAAACTGAGAACTAAATTGGGTACCTCTATCAGATATAATGGACAAGGGAACTCCATGCAACCTTACCATATCCCTCAAATATAAATTGGCATAGTCTTCCAATGTATAAGAAATCTTAACGGGAATGAAATGAGCCGATTTCATCATTCGGTCTACTTTAACCTAAATCGAATCATATTGTCGCCGAATACGTGGCAACCCTACTATGAAATCCATATTAAAATCTTCCCACTTCCAAGTAGGAATACTAATGTCTTGGGAAAAACCTCCAGTTTTCTGATGCTCAACTTTCACTTGTTGGCAATTAGGACATTTAGCCACAAACTCCGCGGGAGATATTGTAACACCTAGCTAATTGAAAGAACTACAATTAGAAAGAGTCATTTTAGAAAAGAAGGAAAAATCTGTAAAATTTGTTAAGTTAAGTTAAGTTTGAGTTTTTGGTCAATTTGAAATGATCATAACTCCTAGCTTAGGATGAGTTAGGTGTGCTTCTAGATACCGTAGGAAAGATCTTGGAATTATCTTTCCAACGCCGTTGAGTTTGCACGATTCCGATTTAGTATGACTGATATATGGCCATTGGGAGTTGGGCTTGTTTGATAAGGAAAGTCCAATCTGGATTTTGGAACGGTGTTTAGGTCTTTTCCATACCCTATTATTATAATTTCGGTTTTTGGTAATTACTTGGGGTCTAAACTGAACTTGGTCAGTTTACGCTTTTGGAAAAGAGTTAGGGTTTTTATGATACAAAATAATCAAGAATATATAAAGAATTAACGTCTCCCTAACCATTAGACTTCTCTAGTAGAGGAATCTGGTAAACATTGAAACCATTCTCATGTTCAAGTACTTATGTAACAGACTTAAAGGTTGAAAATCCTCCATTTGGTTTGAATCACCTTGCATGAAAAATGTGCAAACAAGTAAAAGTACATGAGGATGATATATATATATATATATATGAGGTCTCCTATATATTTATATACATATATATATATATATATATATGAGGTCTCCTACTTATCGGTTATACCTTCAGCCTTTTTTTGGAGCTACAAAAAGGAATTACGCCCTTCAAATAAAGAAGGCACAATACTATCATCTCCAGAAAAATGGTCCACATTCTATTTCTTCATCAGCTAAACGGAATATGAAGAATTATTACCTTAACTACAGTTCCATCTTCAATATTGGCGTATCTTATTTTCTATAGGAAAGACTATTTAAATAAGAAAATTGTATTGCAAGTTAAGAGGAGTGACTCTTTAATAGAGATGAAGTAAATTTTGAAGCATATACCATTTTTTATGGTCAAAGTAATTTCACAATACCATTTTAAAAATAGAATATTGAAAAGTGCATAGAAATATAGGGAGATGCTTCCACATAAATATACAAACAACATGTTGGGATAACTCGAGAAACAAAAACTTTCAATTAATTGAGGACAAAGAATAGAAGAAAAAAAGGAAGAATTCATATACTAGCACAACAAAATATAGGAACGGTAGTTAAGAGTTCTTTACGTTACAATCTTACTAAAACAGTCAATAATAAAAAATGTTAACTAACCTTATTAACAAAAATATTTTAAAAAAATTAATGTATAAACTAGCATTCCAAATTTCTAACATAACGTGCTTCACGACTATTCTTTCTCATGGCTCCAAACTTTTGTAGGTTCATCACTCGTTATCCCATAATTCGTTAATTTATCAAAAAATTACTTAGCTAAAATGTCAAACTTCACCGTGTTCATCCCTTTCGAAAAGGGAGGTTTCAACCCCTAGAACCAAACTATTCACAATTAGTAAAGAAAAAATATTAATTATTTCTTGAATTTTTCCGTTGTATATTTATGGAAATTATAATTCCTATTAGTTTAGGAGACCGTTTCTCCTAATAGTAGTGGCAGAGCAAAGATTTTCAATAAGGGGATTCAAAATCTTTAGAAATAGACACACGAATTAGCCAAAGGGGGTTTGAAATCTACTCTATATACATAAAATTTTATTTTAACCATGTATAAATAATATAATTTTCCACCGAAGGGGGTTTGGATGAACCCTCTTAGTACAAGGTGTCTCCGCCCCTGCCTAATAGATTTGGAAAAGGAAAATATTGTCCTTATAGGATAACTTGGGATCTATATATAGGGGATATAATTGTGGATTCTAAAGCATGAGATAGGATACACAATGTTGTCCTAAGGGCTTGAAAGCATTGTTAAACTTTTTCTCTGTCTTTCATACGGGAAGACTTTCTTTGTTTTTGCTGGATGGAGTAGGCCTAGCCAAACCTCATTAAATCCTTGTGTTATTCTTCTTCTCTATTTTCTTTGTTTGGGATTGTGTGCTAGTTAATCCACAATATTTACACAATCAAATGGGCTGGGAAAGGTCTACACACATTAATCATTGAGTTTTCAAGATCATAGATTTAGTTTAATAGCAAGATAATGATTTGATTTTCCTGAAACTACAAAGTATAAATGGACAGAGCTCAAACGATACTAATACGGAGTGTATCAATTCCACTTTCTTCAGAACTATCCTAAAAATATAAAGAGATAATTCAATCAATAAGATATTGTCATTAATGCTAAAATGCTTATCATGATTCATCCAGGTTTGTTGCCAAAATCTGACGATTACCATAACTTTTGTAAGGCAATTTTTTCCCATTTATGACCTATTTTTTTAAATCACCATAGCTTGATGCTAATAAAGTCTTGCCCAATGTCAAATTTACTAGTGAAAAACGTATTTGATATAATCTTATAGTTGAATCTTGGAGATAGGATGTACATAGATCTTACCCTTACCTTTGTGGGATAAACAGGTTGTTTCTAATTTACCCACAATTCAAAAGATGAGTTTATTCAGACCACTTATGAAGTCGTTTTTTCTAGTAGTGAAAAACATATTCAGTATAATCTCACAAGTGAGTTTGAAGAGGGTAAGAACTAACATGTACACAAATTTTACCCCTATCTTTGTGTGATAAAAATATTATTTCTAATAGACCCATGATTCAAAAGAAATGTTTGGAACATGGTTGTAAGGAAATAATATGACAACAAAATAGCAATAAAGAAAACAAATTTAGATTTACGCGTATATATATATTCTTTGAGTGATCAGATAGTATAGTATCTGTTAAAAATAAAGTAAAGCAATTGTAGAATGATATGTATTTAAATTGGATAGTCAAGAAGTTTTTGTTGGTTAAATTACAAAATTACAATTGAAAATAAAATGAAGAAAATAAATTATTTTTAGGCTGAGTCATGGATATCTCGCTCTCTTTAAGGAGATTCAAGTTTATGGCAACAACTATATTCACCAATCTAGCAGTAATCTTCTTAACTTGTCCCCTCCAGACAATATAGCTCAATGACAAAGTAAAACTGAACAAATACTAGCAAATCTATAATCAAGTTCCTAATCTTGATGCCCATTAACATGTCAACTCTCATATTTTCCAAATTTCAAGTCTATGGTTAAGTCTTTATTCCTCCAATATCGTAATTTAATTGTATAATACCAAACACCAAATATTTAATTACATATACAATTATATCAAAACTTGAATCATAATATGATACTAACGAAAAAATAAAATTAAAAAAAACGAAGTCAAGTTACAAACAAAAATCACGAGAACACACTGTTTTAGAACCTCATATTTATATGGACAAATTACAGAAATACGCACCTTTTGTTTTACTTATTTCTATTATCCCCTATTACTTTTAAAAATCTCCAAAATCCCTTATTTCTTTAATGTACCCGAGCCAGTATTTAATGTATCCGAGCTAGTTTTTATTGTATCAAAGCTACACATTAATGTATCCGAGCAAGTTTTCAATGTATCTGAGCTACATATTAATGTTTCCAAGACAGTACTTAATGTATCCAAGCTTCAATTATTGTATCCGGTTTTTTTAATGTTTAAGGGATTAATGTAATTAGAAACTTATTAGGGATAGATTGTAATTTCATATTAAAAAGGACAAATTACAGAAATACACACCTTTTGTTTCACTTATTTCTATTATCCCCTATTACTTTTAAAAATCTCCAAAATTCCTTATTTCTTTAATGCATCCGAGCCAGTATTTAATGTATTCGAGCTACATATTATGTATCCGAGCTAGTTTTTAATGTATCCGAGCTACACATTAATGTATCCGAGCCAGTATTTAATGTATCCGAGCTAGTTTTTAATGTATCTGAGCTACATATTAATGTATCCGAGACATCATTTATGTATCCGAGCTACATATTAATGTATCCGAGCTTCAATTATTGTATCCGATTTTTTAATGTTTAAGGGATTAATGTAATTAGAAACTTATTAGGGATATATTGTAATTTCATGTTAAAACTATGGGATTTATGTAATTTACCCTAAAATAAAATATGGGCTTGGCCCATTAACCACAAACTAAATAAATTTATTATTTAATAAATACCCGTCAATTAAATAATTGTAGTTACCAAATAGTTCTTAAATTCCCAAACCAACTTCACAAACTGATCAAACATGACTCGATGCAAATATCAGGAGGGGTGTACAAAATTTTTATAGAAGTTTCCGAACAATGACCTTTCGGGTCATTACATTATCCACCACTAAATATCTTGTTCGTGCTCGAACACAGCAAAGAAGAAGGAATAATAACCGACATTATCAAAAGCCGGAGTTCCGTTTTTCTAGAGTCGGTGTTCATCTCTCTAAGAGTGATCCTTTTTAAGACCATTTCATCAAGATCAATTACTAAGAACTGAAATTTCGAATAAGATATTGGTAGATCTACAAATCATGAGCGATTACCAACCCATAGACTAGCCCACGAACCCAATCTGAACTGAAACCCTCTAGACCATAACAAAACTCTCACGCCGCGAGCCTACACCCTCATTGTAGCCAACACTCGAGAACCATCACTGATCCCTAAGAAAACCATTTGCATGGATCATTACTCATCGGAAGACTTACTAAAACAAAATGGGAACTTCAAATGCAAAACTCAACTCAAAAGTCTAAACAATAGATTAACATAAAAAATGTATGGAAATACTCAAACAAACTCAAGGAAACAATCCGAAATCTCAGAACATCACAATGAAAATAGTGAAAGACTACTCAACTATTACTGTCTATCAAGCCTCCAAAATACTGCGATAGAAGTCATGCCAAGACCCACAACATCTTATCAAAGCTAAAACTAAATGTGGAACCCTCTGTAAAGCAAGGAGGCTCACTAAATGTTTATGACCTTGAACACCTGTACCTGCATCATGAAAAGATTCAGGTTGAATGACATCAGTACATTTAATGTTCGAGCATGTAAGGGAAAAATGAAAGTAAAAGTTAACTGAACTGACAAGGCTGGAAGACATACTCACCCCAACTCAACTAAATAATAAATAACCAATAAGAGATGCGATATTTAAAGCTTTTAAAGAAGTAGATATCAACTCAGAATGTATATAAATACAATACCAAACTCTTTACACTTATTTGGGAGATCCTCTAACCGACAAGCAGTGATGATGCAATATCTCGCCTATGCTGCCAAAAATTTCTTATAGCTTGTCGTGGTATAGAACACCTCAACTAAGTGGATCCAATAGCTATGCTTAAAAGGAATAAGGAATCATCTAAAAGAATGAACCTTTATCCATGTTGGCATACATAGTTTATGAGGATTTTGAGTTGTCTGAACTCATCTTCATGTCGTTGCTCAATACTTCTCCAAGTAAATATAACTCATTCTCAAATGTTTAAAAACATAACTCTTTCTTAATTGAGGTAATTACTCAAAAGATTCTCTTAAAAGAGGTAATACTATTAAACTTCTCTGAACTCATAACTCATTTAGAAGTCGATGTTTCTCTCTTTGAAAATGTAAAAGTGTAACACATGGGAATACTTAGTTCCCTTATACTCATTTGTAAACATGTAAGAAAACTCTCCATATTCTCATACACATTTACTCAATATTTAGTTCCAAATTAAAATCAATTTAATGAATTCTCAAAGTGACTCAAAAAAGGACCTCTTGAACTTTCCTCTTAACTTTACTTTAATTTGAAATGTGAATTAAGAGATGTGATTATGACATGTAGGATCTCTGAAGGATTAATTAAGACTTTATGATTTCATATTAAGAAGAGAATGCATGTACGATTCGAAATAACAATTACGAAATGAAGGACGGAAAAGAAAAGGACTTTGCGACCCTGGCACACTAAGTGGCATAAAGTGCTTGCCCAAAACTTTTGGATAGTGTTTGGGGTGCACTGAGCGACGCGCCGCGTCAGGCTCCAAACTACTAGTGAGTAGTCCTGGTGAAGTGGTGGTGCGCCACCCCACACCCGTGCCCAGAAATCTAACGAATGTTTCTTCAATTCTTCAAGTCCTAAATCATCTAGAATCGAGTGATATCTTCCAAAATATCTTTGATTCATAAGCCCAACACAATTTCGATTAAATTCCACACAAAATACATCAAGAAACAACATACTTATGTGCAATACCCTCACCTCAAGAACTCAAAAACCTCCATTATTAAAGAATGGGGTTAAAACTCAAGAACTTATCAAGAATCTCAATATAAACAATCTCTTTGACGAATTCATGAAAGAAATAACATGATTGGTTTGAGGGAGAACAAAACCAACACTATGAGAAGCATACATACCTCGAAAGAACACTTGTTCTTAGCGAAATCCTCAATTCTTGAAAGAATGCTTAAAACCCTTCTCCTTTTCTCCTCATGAAACCCTTCTATCAAACATTAAGCGTTTAAGAATGTGGAAAAGTGGTCTAAATCAGATTAGACCCTTATTTGGGTAAGAAAACGTTTTAGGCCTAGTGGGGTATGGAAAAGACTAAAATACCCTTTTCTTAAACGGATGAAAAACCTTAACTAGAGAGGCTTCACTCAAATAGCCATAACTTTTTACTTGGAGCTCGAAATTTAGCAAACGTGGTGGCGTTAGAAAGAAGACTCAAAGACCTGTGCTTTGATACTTGATGGGCCACCTAACTCTTTATGTACTAAAATATATGGTCATTTGAAGTTGACCTAAATATAAAAACAAAACGTAGACCTAGGTGTTACAACAACCATGAAAATAACTCTTTTCTCACATAACCATGATTACATTCTGTATCAATATAGACTACAACCAGAAGTGAACCTGAACAACTATCACACACTCATAATGTACAAACAATCACAAATCTTATCAATCTTTCATTCTTAGAACATAATCTTTCCACGAACTTAAACTATAAAAAGTGATCTTTAGACATCATGTACTTATCAAGGGAGGAGCAAACTTCTCTAAACCAAAGAAGGAAATGATCAAGTGACGACCCACGGAACGATACACCTAGGTATATAGAACCACTAATATCATTTTACGAATGCTAATTCAGTAGCTACGGTTGTAGACAACCTTTCAGAACAACAAAACAAGACGCAATAGTCCCCACATTCAATCACATTTAGTTGAAATGTGATCCCGGTGAAGAGAAAAATATTAAGGCTGTCGGAAAACTATAAATATTCATGGTAGTTCTTCTATAAATTCTCATAAGTAAAGTAATACATGTAGAACCACTGGAATACTTCAACTGCTCCAAGAAATTATCAAATGTGTCATATTTAAAATAACTAAATCTGCCCCAACATCATACCCTATCAAGAAGAGATTAGAGGATCGGTATATCTGATCCACCACTACGGATCAACTCATAGAAGTGAAAACAGGTGTGGGAATAGGTAGTGAATCATACTCCAACTCATGTCTAGGACAAAATATATGGTAACATAAGAATATATAGAACCAAGGTTTAATAACACTAAATACGTTTTCCAAAGAGCCCATATAAACCATTTTCATTCAGTTCACTCCATTTCTTTGAGTTTTTTATACCCATAATCCATCGGTATGATACCCATTACGATCGTACCCATACTCGATTTAATCAGACCCCATGTATTTTTCATATCATTCCACTAAAATCCCACTCTCAATAGTAATAAAATAACACAACCACTTCGATCATTTATCTTACTCTCAAACCATCAGTAGTATCAACGTCTTCTTAGCAAAAACATTCTCGCCTCCAAAATTTATGAACTATGGCTCCCTCTCTTTCCATGTAAGAATTTCATGGTAGCTACGGGTCACACCCAAGGATGATAATACTAATTTCAAATTTGGTAGTACTTTCTCATTGAGGTAAACCCATTGAATCACACTCAATGTCAATTCAACACAATCTTTCACATACCAAGTTTCAATTATCATTCAACTTATCATATACCCCATGTCAAAACATAGATAGAATCTTGGTCACCCTAATAATTTTGTATACTATGAGCACATAACCTTTATTTACCATCAATTGTCTATGTAACACAACACAATAGTCTATATAGTCCCATCAATGGAGAGGTTTCAATCCCCTTGAAAAATGGTATCAGAGCTATGGATAACGAGAAACTAAGGAAGAAACATACTAGTAGAAGGTTAAGAAAAATAAAAAGAAGATTAAAGAAATTATATCCGGAATATAAAAAACTCAATATCACAAAAATTGATAACGACAAATTAGATCAATTAATAGATAATATATCTAAAATAGAATATAAATATATTCAATATTTAAAGCAACAATGAATAACAAGAA
>JAJOOF010017453.1:0-15458 GCA_029582545.1 Solanum lignicaule | reverse complement strand
AAGATGGCCATGTGAGACTTAGACTTCCGCTGTGTGTTTTTAAAGTTGTTTTAATGAAGTTTAAATGTGTGGATGTAAATAAGTTTTTTTTTATTTATTCCGCACTATTTTCATTATTGAATGCAATGAATGACTATGTGGCTCGTATAAGACCCCTTCGGGGTCGAATACGCCATGTTACGACTAGGGGGTACTCTCGGGTCGTGACATTATATCTTGTTTATCACGGAATCCCACCCATTTCAATTCTCATTTCATCGGAAAAATCATATCCGGCCACCTTCATTATTGATTTTGTTCTTCACCACAACTATATCTCCTTCGATTCTTCTTCTTTTTCACCCAACACCAAATATCACCACCACCATTATTAATATCGATTTTTTCTTCTTCACTACTTTCAATTACCTCTTTTAATGCCACCCGCCACCCATCACCACCAAACCCAAAAACTGATTAACAACCAAAATTTCTTTAAGTATGTCAAAAAAATGAAATAGATAGAAACAATCAATGAAACTTTTCTAGATAAAATACAATTATTCACTAACAAATCTATGAGAATTAACCTAATTGCGAATTAAAAAAATATAATTTAAGATTGTGAATAAAAAATAAAGAAGCATGATGAAAATAAAGAATGAAGAAGAATAGGACAATGGGTTGGTGTAAAGAAGAAAAAGAGGTGTGGGGGGTGGGGTGGAAAAGAGGATTCTAACTTCTTCTTTTTCTACTTTAATTTCAAACTGATGCGCCTATTTTTTATTTTAGTTTTTTTTCCACGTTAGTTTTATGGGGTAAGAAAATTCACTTTTGAGTGGTATAGATGTGTAATAGGCCACTATGATAGTTTATGCGTGTAACTGAATTTCTAGGACCAAGTTCAAGGGGAAATTTATGTCTTTTCCCCATATATTTCCCCATGTTGTTTATACAAATTCATATGGACTAATAAATTTTGAAGACCTTCGTTGACATTTTCTAAAAATATATTGTCACACCCCAAGCCTACACAGTGGACGTGGCCGACACTCGAGAACCATTGAACCCTTGGCCTAGCTCAACTCTCAGCGGAAGACTTACTCAAGTGAAATAGAATCACACAAACAACTCAACTCATGAATAAAGTAGTTAACTAAAAATACTCAAATGAACGTAAGTGTTCAACTCACAGTCTTTGAAATATTAACAAGGGAAATGAAAGAAAGACGACACAAATACTACTGTTTATCTACGAAGTCTCTAATACTATGAGGGATGTCGGGACAAGACCCCCGATCATCCTAACAAAACTAAAATACTGAAAATAAATAAGGGATCCTCCGGAAGCAATGAGGCACACCAAAGCTAACTCGAACTGCTACGATATCAACGAAGCGCCTGTTGATGACCATGATCTCATGTATCTACATCATGAAACAATGCAGGACAAATGGCATCAGTACATTGAATGTACGAGCATGTAAGGGGAAATACTGAACATAACATAAAATCTTGAACTTGGAAAGAAGGAAACATACTCACCTCAACTTTACTCAACTCAACCTTAACTCATGGGTACTCAACTCAATGCGGTATAAAACAACAATAAAGATTCAGTTTATCTAAAGCATTTAAAATAGTAAAGAACAACTGAATGCATTTTTTTGAAAATATAATAATAACTCAATTTGTATGTATAAATGCAAAATTACTCAATTTGGGAGATTCTCTAACCAACAACCATCACTATGAGCTATGTGATGATACATCGTCTCGCCCACACTGCCAAAACTGTCCTACACCTTGTCGGAGTATAAGACATCCTCAACTAAGTGGATCCACTAAGCTATGCTTAAAAAGCAATAAGGAATCATCTAAAAAGTATCACCCTTTCTACCCACGTCGACTACATAGTTTATGAGGACTTTGAGTTGTATGAACTCATCCCCATATCGGTGCTCAATACTACTCCAAAAAATATACTCATCTCATATGTTTAAAAACATTTCCTTATCCTCAAGCTTTGAGATTATTACTCAAAAGGTTCTCTTAAATGAGATTATACTCAAAAACTCCTCATGAACTCAATTGGATATAGATGTTTCCTCTCATTCTAAATGTAAAAACATTTACTATTAGGAATACTTAGTTCCTATATATTCATTTTGAAAAAATGAAACTCAACTCTCCTCATCCTCAAACTCAAGTACTCAAGTCTTAAAACAAGTTTTAAAAGATTGTAAAAGACTTCTCAAAATGACTTGAAAGAACACTCAAGACTTTACTCTTCACTCTACCTTGAATTTGAATTATGAATTAAAGGGTTATGATTCATGTTATGAAGAATCTCTCGATGTTTAGATGTAGTTTAGCGTAGTAAGAATCAGAAGGGAGTAAACGTACACTTTAAAAGCACTTAGATGGAGCAAACGACGAAAAAAAGGTGGGGCAGGCGACCCTGGCGCACTGCTGGCCGCCCTAGCTCACTTGGCGTATCTGGGGCGCGCCGCCTCATCTACTCTCTAAAACATTCTGACCAATTTTCTTCTTCGATTTTTGGCCCTAATTCGCCTAGAATCGAATGGTTTCTTTCCAACTCACTTAGATTCGAGTACCCAATATAAGTACACAAAAATCTACTCAAAAAAATCCTCAAACTCCTATCATTTATCTCAAGAACTCATCAAACTCATCATTAACGATTTAAGAACAAAACTTCAAGAAACTCTTCAAAAACTCAAGTCATTCAACCTCAAGAACGAAATTACAGATTTTAAATCACATGATTGGTGTGTGGGTGAAGAACCCAACACTATGAGAGCTTACATAACTTAATTTGGTGTATTTTCTCGACAATTCTCACGAATCTTGACGATCGCCTTGAACCTTTCCTCTTTTCTCCTCTTGAACTATTCTCAAAACCCTATGCATATTTAGGATTGTGAAAACTGACCCAAATCAGTTTAGACCCCTAAAATATTACTGAAAACACTTTAAGCTGATAGGGTAAGGAAAATACCAAAATACCCCTCACTAATTCGGGAAAATTTCCTTAACTGGATAGGCCGACTTCAAATAGGCATATATCCCTCATTCGAACTCCAAATTTAGCAAACTTGGTGGTGTTGGAAATAGGATTCAAAAACCTTTCATTTTATATCTTATGGCCCACCTAATTCATCATGCAATGAAAGTTAAGGCCATTTGAATTTGACCCAAACTCACAACTTAGGAATAACTTGCCAATCTCTCCAATTAGCTATATCCAAATTAGTTCTTTCTAAATTTATCTCTTTGCTAAGGTGGGATGTTACAATATCTCCCCCTTGGGAACATTGTCCTCAAATGAGATTACTCTAAGTAGACTAAGGGTGGAAACATTTAATACCCAACTCAAGCACTCATCATGCAAATTAACACAACATTTCGACTTAAAAAGTACCAAGAAAAGAATTAGTACCTTGGTTTGGAATTTCTCCGAACTCAAAGAGATGTGGGTATCTCTTCTTCATGTCCTTCTCCGCCTCCCAAGTAGCTTCCTCAACAAACTTATTTCTCCATAAGACCTTGACTGATGCTACCACTTTGGTTCTCAACTTGCGAACCTGACGATCAAGTATCTCAATGGGAATCTCCTAATAAGATAGGTTGTCCTTAATACCAATATTTTCAATAGGTATAATAAGTGAAGGATCGCCTATTCGCTTCTTCAACATTGAAATGTGGAATACTGGATGGACTGCTGCTAACTCTGGCGGTGGATCCAACTCATAAGCCACATTAGCGATCCTCTTGGATATCCTGTAAGGACCAATATACCGGGGACTAAGCTTCCCTTATTGCCAAACCTCATAACACCCTTCATGGGTAAAACCTTAAAATACACCCAATCATCAACCTCAAACTCTAAGTCTCTTCCCCTAACATTGTTATAGGATTTCTGACAACTTTGCACTGTTTTCAACCTTTCTTGGATGACTTTCACTTTATCCATAGTTAGATGAACCAAGTCATGTCCTATCAACCCAACTTCACCATCCACAAACCATCCAATAGGAAATCTACATCTTCTCTCATAAAGAGCTTCATAACGAGCCATCTTGATGCTAGAGTGATAACTGTTGTTGTAAGCAAACTCAGTGAGAGGTAAGTGATCATCCCAATTACCCTTGAAATCGATCACACGTGCCCTCAACATATACTCTAAAGTCTGAATTGTACACTCTACTTGACCATCAGTCTGAGGATGGAAATCAGTAATCAAATTTACCTTGGAACTCAAACCTTTCTGTAAATACTTCCAAAATTGTGTGGTGAATTGCGCACCTCTATCTGAAATGATGGACATCGAAAACTCCATGAAGTCTTACTACCTCTTGAATATATAATTTGGCATAATCCTTTGCTAAATAGGTAGTCTTTACCGGTAAGAAATGGGTTGATTTAGTCATTCGATCTACAATCACCCAAATAGAATCATGCTGCCTGCGAGACCGCGGTAAACCAATAATAAATCCAAATTGATCATCTCCCACTTCCATTCCAGAAGATCTATTAACTGAGCCATACCCCCGGGCCTTTGGTGCTCGATCTTGACTTGTTGGCAATTCATGCACTTAACAACGAACTCTACAATACACCTCTTCATACTACTCCGCCAATAGACTTCTCTCAAGTCACAATAGATCTTTGTCGAACTAGGATGAATAGAATATGTGGAGCTATGAGCTTGCAGCTCATCCACCTTTGGTACACACAGTCTACCTTGATACGTCAACACACCATCCCTCCCTTGTTCAAAAGCCATCACTTTCTGCTTACGAACATTTTCCTTCAATTCAAGCAAAATAGGGTCTTGGTCTTGTTTCTCTTTCACTTCGGACACTACCGATGAATCATCCCCATTCATCACCACTAATCCTCCTTCATTGGAACCCATTAACGGGACTCCCAATCATGCAAATTTGTGAACATCTCTTGCTAACTCTTTCTTGCCTTCCTCAACATAGGAAGTACTACCCATAGATAACCTGCACAAATCATCAGCAACAACATTACCTTACCTCGGTGATAGAGAATACTTATGTCATAATCCTTGCGTAACTCCAACCATCTCCTCTGTCTGAGATTAAGATCTTTCTGACTGAATACGTACTGAAGACTCTTGTGATCGGTGAACACATCAACATGAACACCATAGAGATAGTGACGCCATATTTTCAAAGAAAACACTAAAGCAGCCAACTCTAGATGATGGGTTGGTAATTCCTCTTGCGAATCTTAAGTTGTCTGGAGGCATAAGCTATAACCTTGCCATTCTGCAACAATACACAACCCAGTCCAACTCCGGATGCATAACAATACACAACAAAGCCTTGTGTGCCTTCCGATAAGGTCAATACTAGGGCAGTAGTCAACCGCGTTTTCAATTTCTGAAAGCTTTTCTCACAAGCTTCAGACCATTGAAACTTTTCTGTCTTCTAAGTCAACTTAGTCAACGGGTGTCACGACCCAAGGGTACACCCTAGATGTAACATGGCATATAAGACCCCGAGAGGCCCCATACAAGTCACTTAGCATATCAAAACATAAAGTAATAGAAATGAGCAGGAATTTAAAACATTTTTAAACAACATCAAAGTGTTTATAAAATGAGCGGAAGTCTATAACACTTGTCTCAAACCATCTAATACATAGAAGTCTTTGGGACACAACCCATACAATTGTTCAGAACATAAAATGAAAGACGTAAGAGAAATGGTGGTCAAATCCTCGAATGCTATGAGGACTCACCAAAACATCAATCCTTACTTCTACTAATGATCCTAGCCACAGGGATGAAAGTTGATATCGCCGGACCCTATATTTGATAAGAATGTAGGCAAGAGTATGCGTTAGTACAAATATGTACTAAATATGATAGCTAGAATGAACATCAACATAGGCATTAGTCAACATATGACATATACCATAAGCATAAGAGATAACAACATAAGTCATACGCATAATCAATGCACATAAATCATCATGGTAGAAGAGGAATACTTCTCAAGTAACCTCAACTTATCCTTAGTCAAGACTTGGGTCATACACCTCTAGTCATACATATCAAGGAAGGCAACTCAAGCAACAATCCAAGCTAATCTAACATCATCACAAGAAAATATCATATTAAAACATACTTACGATACTTCCTTGAAGTAACCTTGTTTCATCATAACTATGCTACTTTGGTTAGGGACTAGTCCCTCTTTAGCTAATTCTACTATGCATGGAAGAGTACTTCTTTACTAGTCCAAGACAAGTCATTACCCATGAATGGTTACTATTTACCAATTCAAGATTATCAAGGAAAATCACCTCATTATGCTAGACCAAGCTATCATGGAAGGCATCCTCACATGCAAGTCCAAGTTAGTCAAGGAAGGGTACTATTGCTCAATCCAAGCTACCAATGAAATGGTTTGGCCTTACCAATTCAAGCTATCATGCAAGCATCCTTTCATGCTAGTTCAAGCTAACCATTAGAATGGTACTATTGCTCAATCCAAGGTTATCCATGAGATCTACTTACCCAATCTACCATGCATGGTCTTGTCTTACCAAGTTAAGCTATTCCTGAAGGGATCTCATATCACTACTTCAAGCTTTCATAGTTCATACATGCTTTGATTCATTTTAGGTGAGCAAGCATTTCAACCTAGAATCATTCTACCTGAGAAAATCTTTCACATTATACATTCATAAACACATAGAGTAGATCATGTGGGTAAATCCTTCCACAACAATTCTATCTACTAATGAACATATATATAAGTTTTACTCTCAAATCCCTAATCATCATAATCCATCAAGTAAGCTTTACCCTCAAAGCCATACTATTCATAACTCATCATATTAGCTTTACTCTAAAAGCCCTACTAATCATCATTCATCATACATGCCTTAGTCTCAAGACAATCCTAATCTCAAATCTTACAAGTCATAATTCATCATATATACTTGATCTCAATCAATTCATGTCTATATGCTTTAATCTTAAGCAATTTATGTTTATATTTTTCAATCTCAAGCAATCTATAATGTATCTCATCAATCCTAGAAGCATACATCTAAATTCTCAATTTCCCATTTCATGGCATATGACCCATTTATATCAATTTCATCATTCTAGACATGGGTTAGGCATGGGTACATGTAAATTCATCCTAAAAACATGTAATTCTACCAATTCTATCATAAAAAATCATAATCCACTCAATTGGATCAAAACCCATAACATTAGAAGAAATCCTAACTAGAATTGGGTAATTCTTCTTCTAAATTGGGGAAAATCATAGGGGATCCATGGATGAAAGGATTCCATGGATGAAAAGTTATCATACCTTGGTTACAAAGCCCAAAAATGCTTGAGGATTGGATATTTGACCTTGATCCTAGCTTGAACTCTTTCTTCTTCTTCAAGTTCTAGAGAGAGAAATATTTGAGAGAAGAACTTTGGGATTCTTTTGGAGTTTTGGAAATAATGTCTTGAATGGTGAGTTTAAAGGGTTAAAATAACTTATATAGGTGTACTAGGCTTAGGCAAAACGACCACACTTTATTTTAATTAAAATCGAAAAGGCCCAAACTACCCCTCACTTGGCTGTGTACTGCCTCCTTTCACAGAGGACTCCACGAGCCGTGGTGCCTACCACGAGATGTGGTCCTTCTCGTGGTCATGGACCAGTTGCTATGCCACCTTCCCCAGCCCCTAAAAATCTAAGGCAACACCACGACCCCTCCCACGATCTGTCTAAGGCTTCACGAGTCGTGAAATGGCTCGTGTGGAGGAGGTCGACTTAAGCAGCCTTGAGGAGGCTACTGCCTCACCAACACGAGTGGCACCACAATCCGTGGTGGTCACCAAGAGCCGTGAAGGCTCCCCTGGGAAGGTGGGCAGTGCCTTGGGAAAGTTGGGCAGCCTTGGCCCTTTCCCTTTGCTCTTGCCCTTTTCCTTGGCTTGTTGCCCTCACACTTAGCCCTAGTTTAGTCTACTAGACTACACGTGTTACAATATCTCCCCCTTGGGGACATTCAAGACTAGTAGCCCATCATGCATGCAATTCATCTAAATGCACACAACCAAGGAGGAAACATCAACTCCAAGCTAAAAATACTCAATGCATCATATGGAAGGTAGGAACTACATCTAACAACCTAATATGCATGAAATTTATACATTTCTCATGTTCAAGGAGGAACTGTCATCTCCAAGCTAAAAGCATGTTCCACACAATCTCATGGAGCATGTTGACACCCAATTTTGGCTCTCCACATTTTGTTTAACTAAAGTTTTAATACTAATAATAATAATAATAAATATATATGTTATGAAATTTTATAGGAAACACGAAAAGATTTTTAATTATTTATTTTTTAATTGATAAATTTATTTCATAAATGTTATTTTTTTTATAAAAAATTAAATATTATATATATATATATATTACTACTTACTTTCTCATTTTTAAAATAAATAAATGTCGTTCTTAAGAATTGAATCTATTTTTTGTTCAAATATAATTTATTTTGTCGCAATAGATATATTTCGTACATTTAGTAAAACTAGAAAGCTTAATTAATTAATGAGTTACTAATTTATATTAATTTAATTTTAAGAGTGACTAATTTTATCAAATAAGTAAATCTTGCAAAAATAATTATTTTTAATTTAATAAATTATGAATATTTAATAAAGAAGATGTTATAATTTAAATGAATTTAATTTGAGCAAATTTGGCAATCCAAGTAATTTTAATTCGGCCAATCCACGCGTGCCACATAAGAAGCACATGGATTGTGTTTCTTCAAATTTGATCTCAACCGTCCGATTTTATCTAAGGGCCCAATTTAATTCAGCATTTTGCTATATTATGTATATATATATACAATATTTATTTAACTCTTGATTAATTTTTTACCGTCCGATCAAACGATCAGACGGCCCAAAATAACCAAAGACCTTCTTCTCCTAAATAGACTCAACCACCGCCCTTATACTCTATTTTTTTAAACCAGAAATCACGTTCTTCTTCCCAGACGGAACGTCTTCTCCATCAGCCTCCCACACCTCTTCCTCTTCCCCAAAAACCAACGCCCCAAGTTCCTCTCCCATGTCCCCATGGCCTCCCCCGACGTGATCCCCACCCCCTTTGTCAGAAGAACGGCTCTGGCCGCCGAAAAAACACCTTATTAGACATTCAACCCTTTCAAATCCGCCAGAAAAGGCGATTCTTGGGGGATTTTTCTCCCCTTTCATCATTAGTCCTCCCGTTTTGGCATTTTGAATTCTTGAGGCCAATAGAGGTTGAGATTTTGGCTATAAAAAGGAGCCATTTGGTTCCTTCTAAACACAGAAAAAAAAAAGAAGGAGAGATCGAAAAATCAGTGAGAAAATCCAAGAATCGATAAAAAAAAAAGGACCCAACAACAATCCAGCAAGTCTGTTCTAGTGTTGAATTCGACTTGAAGTTCGAGTTCGAAGTCGAAATCTCTTGACGTCAAAGCCCTTGTTTGCTGCCCCACACAAGGTCAGTAATCACCCTCGTCTTACATTTTGTTTTCATTTTCTAGAAATAAGAATATAGTTTTGTGTCGTTATCTCGATTCTGCCCATCTAATTTCATTCAGTTATAAAAATGGTTAGTAAAGATTAGTGTCAATGAGAGGGACTTTTGATTTGCCAATTTGATTATGTGCGTGTTTTATTTCTCTAAACGTAAATGCTGCCTCTTAGATGTATTTTGTACACAGACTAATTTCAGGCAGTAAACTGAAGTCGAATCGCTATTTTTGTCATCTATATAACTGAAATCGGTTCACTATTCTTGTTTGAAATTTTTACATGTACATAAAACTAAGGGTGTAATGTTATGAGATTAAAGGTTGAGTTGAGGAGTTTGCTCTTTGTTTGAACTTAGCTACCACGATTACGGTTTGGTTAATAAATCAGTCCCATGTGAATAAAAAAAATGATGTGGTTCTGCCTAAGGAATGTTGTTAATGTTAAAAGAAGAAAAGAAAACGTATTAACAGACCTAGTGGTTTGCTGATTTATGTACTGATTTAGTATACTTGTGTTATAAGTTCAACCTATCCTTGTAAATTTGTAGTGTTCATTATTTAACGGAGAGTAAATAGCAAAAATCCCTGTTTGTTTTCTGCCTATTGTAGAATAATATTTTCTTGCTTAATATAGACCTACGAGCTGTTCGGACGTGAGTTACCTGTTAGAATCCATTTATAAATAAGAATATTCAAGCCTATCCCACTACACTTTGTGCGCTTTCAACTCGATGTAGGATAATATATGGGATGGATGATAGTTTATCTAGGTTTATTACTCGCTGTTAGAAACTGTTCTTTTCCTGAAACCAATATGAGAAGATCTTTAAAAAACTGAATTTGTGAACCTCTAAGGAAAAGTCGATGATGTATGTAAAGCTTAAATCAATTGACATGTGAAAATGCATCAACGGATTTGTTTAAATACTCTTGTGTCTTTGATTTTATTTTTTTGATAACTAGAGGTTGAAGGTTTAAATCAGTAAGTTCTTCTGAAGGTTCTGCCATTCCCCGAACTTGAATGCAGCCCTTCGTTTCGGTTGACTCTAAATGCCGCGTTTTGGGTTACACTTTAAAATGTAAATATCATGTTTAAGTCTTCACATTTTTAGTGCCTGTAGAGTGGATGCTATCTCTCTTGTGTCTATATTCTAGAATCTCAACGAAGTTATGCACATTTTTTGTTTGTCATGTAGCATGTTACTTTTTGTTATCATTTTGCTTTGAATCTATTGGATTGTTCTTAATATGAATTAATTCCTGAATAACTAGGTCGGTTGCTCGACTCTCTGCCCCTATTTGTTTTGGGACTTCTGGTTCTAATGTTAAGAATAAAGCAAAGAATTTTATTTGTTGCTCAATACATGTGAAATAGCTCATTACCAGTAGCTTTTCTCTGCCTATTTGGTGTATTTTTCAGTTAGTATTGGCTTTGTTTCGTTGTCCAACAAGACTCTTCACGACAATTTTATTAGACGTTAATGATGAGCATGTCTAAGTTATGCAAGTTACAGACTATTTAAGTAGCCGAATATAGGCTAAAACATGAACAAAATTTATAAATGTGATTGCCTCCTTCTCTATTTTGGGCTAAAGTGCACCATTTACTTTGCTGAAATTTTACAGATTTCAATTTGTATATAGCTGCTGCTTTACCTTGTGAATTAGATAGACTAAGTCTACTTTAGCTCTACTTAATAGCCGATAGAAGCATTTATAGACGCCACTCTTTACTCCTTATAAACTAGGTATGAATATTAGTTGTGTTCTCTTTAGAAACTATGTGTTATGTTGTTTGTTTCCTTTGTTAGACTCAGAAAGAATAAACATATGTATTCCTATACTTCAATATACAATTGCAGACATACACAAGCTAACTTCATAGTGTGGAAATCACCTCCCTAAACTATATACTCCATATCTAACTCACATGAGTTTTAGAAAGATTTGATTTGTAAAAATCATGTCTATTAATGTATTTGTTGGTGTAAGTCGATTCAAGTTTGTGTTAATAGATGACTATGTGAAATTCATTTTGATTTCCTTTTTTCACAAGTTTGAAGCTCATTTGCTAATTTTTCTTTTTCTTATTTTCTTTGTACATGTACACTTGGGAGCGCGTTTTGGAGTTAGTATATGACTCCATCTCTGCCCAAACCAGAGAAAGCGACTAATTGCCGCATAAGCTCGTGTCTAGCAGCCCATTTTTGCGTCAATAGCGTCCAACGCTTCCTCCTTATTTCAAAGCTTCACATTTCTTTTATATATGCATACATTTATATTGACTAACATTTTACACGGTGTTTTGCGCTTATATTTATATTTGCTTTATTTGTGTTCGACTTTGTAAACCAACCAAGAATGGTAGTAAGACGTAGTCATTAACCCTCCCGCCCTTTATAGATATTGGGTTTAGTATAGTCACTTGGCTTAAATCATTGCTTTCCAATTAAGTTTGTTTGTTACTCAACATTTTTAGTTGTGAGAGCATGAGTTTCTTTTTTTAAGAAGTTTAACTTGGAAATAATGTTTTCGAATGTCATGAATCTATTTTCAGATATTTCTCTTTTAAACAAGTGTTTAAAGTATAACCTTGGGTACACTAAAGTGCAAATTTCAGTGATTCAAAGTGCAGATTTTAAAGTTGAAAAAAGTGCAGATTTAAAGGTTAAAGATATCACTTTTCTTGAGAGCTTAAGAGTGGTATGTCGAGCCATAAAAATGCAGCATTTTGAGCTCAAAAAGTGCAGCGTTTTGAGCTCAAAAGGGTACAAAATTTGAGTTCAAAATGTGCATGATTTGAGTGTAAAAGTGGAGGTTTTTGAGGCCCAAAACACAACCCTTTTGCAGGCTGTTAAGTGTAATTTTTACCTTGAAAATTGTTGTTTTAATAAGAGATAAAATCTGGAGTTTTAACAACTTTGTCCAACAAATTTTCTAAGTGTAAAATATGCAGATTTCTTTAGTTTAAAACCCATTTCTTTTAGGTCCTAAGGGTGCAGATTTTAGGTGCAAAAATGTGTATTGTTTTTGGAACAAAAAATGCTTTGTTATGAGAGTTATATGATGCAGATTTTGAAGTTCAAAAAATGCAGATTTTAAGCTTTAAAATTGCAGTTTTTTTTTTTTGTGTAAAAATGTAGCTTTAACATGCTCTACAAAGCAAATTTTTTAGTGTTAAAATGCAGTCTTTTCCTTAGTTTTCGAACACCATTTTGTGGGATCTAAAAGTATAAATTTTTGGAACTAACCACTACGTTTTGAGAGTTTAAAAGTTTCAGTAGTTTGAGTCTAAAGTCCTTGAAAGTACTACTTTCGAAAGGAAGAAGAAACTTGATTTTAGAATGCCAAAATGGATGTTATAAGGCTCGCTAGAATTGTTGCCTTTTTAGTCTTGAAAACACATGGCTTAAGTTAGTCGTTCCGAGAAGGACCAAAATATTCATTAGCTTTATCTATAAACTCTCACTTAGGATAAACTCTCACTTAGGACTTTATGTTAAGGAAAAACTTATCCTTTAAAACTCTCAAATGATTTTGAAACTAGCGTAAGGCTAAAGTTGTTACCGTTTTAGAAATATTCTTCTTTTTAATAAGTAAATAAATAAGGAAGTAGATCTATATATTTTATTAACAAAAATAAATGTAACTATAGAATAAGTCCCTATAGTTAGGCCCATTTTATATTCTTGACATCACTCCTTTATGAAAGTATATTTGCTATTGTCACATTTTTAAAAAAAAATCAAATATTAAAACATTTTTAACATGTTATTTCAAGATTTTAGATATGCCAACATGTTCAAAATACAAGGTACATACATATAGATGTCATATGCAAAAAGGTACAAATCCTATATATGTTTTTTTTTTGTTTTTGTTTTTTAACTTACTATTTTGTTACATTTCATATTATTGTTTTTTCTCATACCTACTATCACTTTTACAAATGTTACTTTTTTTATAATTTATAAATCCATACACTTTAACATACACATTATTTTACTACATGTTTGCAACTCGACTGCTATATCATTTTATTTTATTTTCTTTCACGTATTAATTCTATAAATAAATTAAACAACAAATTTTTATATCCTTTGAACTCAACATTTATTTTGGATACATTTATATAAAACACATTTATATTTTTCAACATATAAAATTATCATACATTTTAGTATATTTATTTATTTATTTACCGTATGACAAATATACTACTATTAATTTTATTTAATAGACATGTATATGTCGTACCTTGTATTTTACTCTTTTCTTAAACTAACAAAATTTACTTACCATTGATTTTAAAGCAAATAAATAAACAAGTTTTTCTAATTATATTTTCCTAAATTGAGTTTAAGGACTATCTTCGGATAGGCTCTGAGGGATGCTTAATACCTTCCCCTCGAGTAATCAAAACCCTTACTCAGTATCTCATTGGTTTCGCAAATCAAAACAGAGTTTACATTTACATCGGATCAAGACATCACTAAGCTTTCACACCCGTCACACAAGATGATTCTAAACCGTGGTGAACTATACTACTACCCTTTAGAGGAGTCTACTAACTTAACCCATCAAGGTATTCTCTAAACACCATATTCATCAAATTCATTCTTGCCGTCGGGGCATTAGTCAAACCAACTGATATCCCCAAAACACATAATGACCATATCGGGTTCTATAATCAATAGAGGCATACTAAAAGTGCAGCCAATCCCTACCAAGGATAACATCAAGGCCTATCATATCAAGCCTATCATGTCACAAAAGACAAAGCAGCACCGAAATCTAATAAAGCATAAAACACATACCGGTAGTCACATCTGGGGGACACTCTTGTTCACCTCTAGCTTAGAGAGCATAGAACATATTCAACTGTGGAGCATTCGCACCCGAACCACTAGGAGGAGCTTGCTTATCCTCTCTTCTCTTAGCCTTAATCATTGGACAATCCCTCATTTTGTGACCACTTTCACTACAATCAAATCAACCCTCTATGCCAGCTAAACACCTACCCTCGTGTCTCTTTCCACACCTAGCACAAGTAGGCCATAGGGATTCACTACTAATTCCTTGAGGTTTAGGGTTAGACACCTTATCTTCATTATACCTAGGAGCATGGAGGAACCTTGCCCAGAAAACCTTTGTTGATTCTTAGGTTGACCAAGTTTATCAGACCTTGCATGGGAGGAATTATTTTCATCCATTCTAGACCTCTTTTTCTCCCTAGATCTCCCTTTAAGTTTTTCCTCTTCAATTTGTTGGGCATGAGTCATAAGACGAGCAATATCCATGTCACCAATGAGCATGGCGGTACAACATTCTTTCACTACTAAATCAAACACCCCTGATATAAACTTACTCATTCTCGACCTAGAATCGGCCACTATAGATGGAGCATATTTTGATAATTGATTAAACCTCAAAGCATATTCTTTAACACTCATATTACCTTGTCAAAGGTTGATAAACTCAAGTCCCAAAGCGTCGCTCATCTCAAGAGGGAAGAACCTATCAAGAAAAGCATTTTTAATCCTTCCCCACTCTATGGGACCCGCTTCTACCTGTAACGACTCGGAAAATGATAGAATGAACTTGAGCCTTGACGTTTGGGTTAGTGGGAGCTTAGGTTGATGTTTATGCTGTTTTAGAACTTAAATGGAGCTAGGTAGCATCCTAGGGTGCAAGCAAGGACCTAGGCTAGCGAGCTAGTCTAGTGGACTGCCCAGTTGACCAGCCTTTGAGTAATCCCACTGGAACAGACGGGCAAGGGGCAGATTTTTAAAGTTACGACTTTTAGGGTCAACTTCAAATGATGATATCTTTTAGCTCAAAACGAATTAGGTGGACCATTACCTATCCAA
>JAJOOF010017452.1:0-21644 GCA_029582545.1 Solanum lignicaule | reverse complement strand
GGGATAAGGTGTGGTCTACATGATTGATTATGTTAGGTACTATTGTGGAATGACCCCTACCTATATGACCCATATATGAATGTTTGATCATATACATGATAGGAGTAACTATTCAATGTTGAATGTGTCCTTGTCTCCTATGATGAAGTGTGGGTGTGTTGTCTAGGATCCCTAAGGGCTTTATATGTGAATTGCTCATGAATTGGGGACATTGTGAATGTGTTGTGATCCCTTTAAGGGAAGAACACTCAATATCAATGTTGTTGCAAATATATCACTATGAGGACCAATATGCGCACACACACACACTCTATATGTATAGCTATGAATATGATGTGTTAGGGTGTCTATTGAATAGTGTACTCTTATATGCACCCTTACATCTTTTTATGCATGCAAAGTGTATGATTAGCAAGGTATGAATATGTGTTGTATAAAGGTGTTTATGTGAAAGGCTTTCTCACATATGTACACACACACATGAATGAATGAATAAGGTTATGATAATCTAGTGAAAGTGAGTACGTCTCTTGAAAGGTTTCCTCAATTGTACTCTAAATTAGACTATGTTATGAATATGGTATGATTATGTGAAAGGTCATTCTCACATAATGTAGGTTCTATGATGAAAGGACATTCTCATCTTAGAAACCTTTGAGCTATATAATATGAGGTATTAAGTCCGTAAAGCCTACTTTATGAACTAATGTTAAAAAAGGCTTAAAGATGTTTAAAAAGGGAGTTGGAGCTTAGCACCGAGTGAACATGAAAAATTAGAGTGGGGGCTTCACGTTTAGCAAGTCCGGCTTCACACAAGAGAACCTTCACGTTTAGCCAGTCCGGGTTCCCAACATAGATGTTGTCTCATGAGATAGAAACCTCCAAGTTTAGTGAGTCAAGGTTTTCTAGTAGCAATCTCCTTGTTCCATAACTACGTGCCCCCGTAGGTATTAACTTAGTAAGTCCACTAGATAGCTATTATGTATGTAGGTCCTACTTTGGCAAGTAGTACCCTCTCTTTTCGGTGTGGGAGTAGAACTCTGGATTCCATGTGGCTCACATGGTCTATGTCGGTTATGGAAATGTCTCCCGAAAGTTAAGAAATAAACTAAGATAAGACTATGAACTCTAATCAAGATTTCTTGAAGAGTTACTTAGTGTAGGTAGGACTATGGACCCTACTTATGCATTGCGCAAGTGGACTCTAGGGGAGGTTGTGATTAGGCTCTTTATGTAATGAAGACTATGGTCTATGTATGTTAATATGAAAGCATGTTAAGGTTGACTTTACTTATGTCAAGACATGAAGTATGATTATGCATGTGAATTACACTTATGACTTCTTAATGGGTTTGCTTAGTATATGTGGGCGTATGGGACTCCATGTGTACATTGCACAAGTGAGCTTGTGAAGGGGTTGTGAGGGTCGTTTACCTATGATATGAACTAAATGGGTTATGACTAATGATGTTGTAAATGAATGAGTCCTTATATGATGTTATGAAGTATGTTGCTCTGATGTCTAATGTTAAATGAAGATGTTATGACTTGTTGAATATGATGTGCCTAGTCTATGGTGGCTTCCTAGGAACACTTGGTGGGAGTAGTATTATGGCATTCTACTTGCACATTGCAATAGTGTGACTTGGGGGTTGTCTTAGGTGATGGTTCCTATGTGAAGACTATGTCTTATGGTGTGCTTATGACTCTATCAATATATGTGGTTGGATTGATGAAGGCTATAGGTAAGTTCACCCTTGGTAACCTTAAGGTGATACATTGCACCAAGTATTCCCTAAGGGTTGCTTGAGGAAAGGAGTTAAGATAAAGAGGAAGGTAATGTATTTTATGCATTGAATGTGCCTAAAATGTTATAAGTGGCTCTATGTGCTATTATGAATGGTTTCCGTGTATATGATGATGTATGTGTTTTATATTGTGCCTATGTACTAAATGTTCTTGAAGTTTCTTTAAAAAGGCATGATGCATGGTTTCCAAGTAAATGTTCTTTTAAGAGCATGTTTTGCATGGTTATCATACTTAGTGCATTCTTGTACTAACACCATTCTTCTTCATTTTTTACACTAAGTGTAGGTGGTGGTGGCTAAAGGGCCTTTCCTAGAAGTGATGAGCTTGGCTTACTATTCCTAAGTTCGAGTGTGTCCTTAAAGATTCAAGGACCTTTATGTTAAAGAGTTTCCTTAAGTTCTATTTACTAGATAGTAGTTTCTTTTGTATTGTAAGGGATGTGTCCCTCTTGTGTTGTAGTCATGTTTTATGATGGCTACCTTGAGACGTAGTACTCCAATTTTTGTATTAAAGGTTTAATGAGGTGACTTTTATGTCTTCTGTTACATTATGAAAAAGTTTTAAATTTTCCGCTATTTTTCTATGATAAATGCTATGACGAATGCTAAGGAATTGTATAAGACCTCCGAGAGGTCGAATACGCTGGTAACGACTTACATTTACTATTACTCCTTCTCAGGACCTTTAACATTTTAATCTTATTGTGCGTTTGTGTTATTTTGAGTTTTGATGTTTTACAATCTATCGTGCAAAAGGACCTGGTCCACGAAGTTTTTGACCTACAGAACCCTCAACTGCATACGGCTGCAAAGTTGTACTTTCTGCAGTGGTTGGTGGGCACTGCAGCGTTGTAACAACAGACAACCTCGACCAATGGCTTGCATCCTAGTTTTGTCTCTCTTATAAAAGGAACAAGTGAGAAGATCAAAACCTAGTTTTGCAATCAAGATTATGCACTAAGCAAAAGTCATTTCAAGGAAGAACATTGTCCATACTGAAAAAGGGACCTGATCGAGTGTTGAAGCGTCTTTAGTTGGCTTTTTAGTTTTGTGTCTTGTGCTCATATACTGTAAATATATTACTAAGTTATAAAGGTTAATTAGTAGATCATTTCTTCTCTTATTATTGTGATATGATTTGGTGGATAGAGTTAGTTGTGGTGTAGTGTTGAAGTCTATATCGACTAGAGTTATTAGTTGGTATAGTGGACAATATAGTTATATCTCAGTTGTCTTGTAATAGAGGTGTTAGAAGAGTGATAGGATTAAGAGTTTAATCCACACTTTAATTACTTGAGTTTGTAATTATGAGTTGCTTGAAGTTGGTGGAGCCTTGAGAAATCATGTGAGATAGGTTGTGGCTTTTTCGTCCCTTGAGCACGGAGCCTTGAGAAATGTTGTACTATGTGAGAATGTAATGGCCTAGGATAATGTTGTTTCAGCATTAGGGAAGATCTGTAATTTTCACAGTGACAACATTGACTCGGCCCAAGTACTTTTATAATTTAATATTCTATTAATCACATGTTGTGTAGTTTCTAGAATGTTACTAACTTATTTTATACAGATTTCTTTAATTTTGCTGTAACATATAACTTCTGCTTGTTGTGGGAGAACCTTGGTATGATTTCTTCAATTCTCATATCCAAGACCTTTTGATAGGTTATTCCTGTATGGCTAAATTGCCTGCCTATAAAAGCTGACCTAATTGAACCCAAGGTTGTGCACGACCAACTTTGTGTTAGCATGATGGACATCTAAGTAATTGAATATATTAATGTAATTATATAGTGATATATATTAGCATGACCATATAGATTTGTTGTAGGATCAAAGAAATAAATATTGTGATAGAATAGCTGATTTGGAGGGATAGCAAAGCAGATTTAGAGGGATTGATTTGCATATTTGTAGAGATAGAATAGTTGATCTTTAGGGATAGGATTGTAACACCTCGAATACTAGTAGGCTAAACTAGAGCTAAGTGTGAGGTTAACGTCATGGAAAAAGGGAACGGGACAAGAGAAATGGGTGAGGGCCAAGGCAAGGGGGTAAAGGCTTCCTAAAAGTTGGCGAAGGCACTGCCCCACGTCGACGAAGGTTTTCACAACCCGTGGTGTCCACCACGCCCCGTGGTTCCATCCGTGGAGGGCTAGGCAGTAGCCTCCCCAAAATGGCCAAAAATGAGACCCTCCTCCACGAGCCACTTAACTGCTCATGAAGGCCACCAAGGGCCGTGGGCGTTGTCGTGGTCCTCATTTAGCCTCAAGGGGGCTAAGTAATGAAGACCTAGCCACTGCCTCAAGGCCCACGATAGGGACCACGACTCGTGGAGCCCCTCGTGAGATTGCCTTGGGCTCGGAGCTAAAGGCACATAATACCTAGCCACTGCCTCAAGTCCACGAGTGGGACCACGACTCGTGGCCATGACGATGGCTAGTGGGGCCCCTTATGGCACCTGGGCAGGTCACTTAAACTAAAGTTTAAATGGGTCTTTTCCGGTTTAAGTCCAATTAAAGTGAAGTTGTTCTGGGTAAGTTTGGGGTCACTATATAAGTCATTTTTAAGTCAAATTCACCTAAAACTAAGTCTTATTTTCACAACACCCAAATATTTACAAAATTCATCTCTTCTACAAAAATTCTCTCTCTAGAACTTCAAGGAAGAAGAAGAAGGAAGAATGTCGGGCTAGGGTTCAAGAATCAAAGCTTTCACACCAATTTCATTGGGATTCATAACTAAGGTATGGTAGCTCTTCATCCATGTTGCCCCTTCAAAAACCCCAATTTCAAAGCTAGAAATCCCAAAAGTTAGGGTTTGACTTCAATCTCATGGATTCCTTTCAAATTCATTTTTAATGATTGAATTATGTTTTATTATGAATATATTAATGATTTTATATGGTTTTATGTATAATTCCTCAAGAATCCATGTATTCCCCTATTTTCCCAGATTGGATCTCAAAGGGTGGGTATTGATTGATGAAAGTAGAATATTATAGAATCATGAATTTAGTGAATTGAGTATTTGAATTATGTTATTATCCACACTACTAAAAAACTGCCGAAAAACGACGGACTGCGTCGCTTTTTAATTTTTTTTTTAGGAATTTTTTTAACAAATGTGACGGACTCTGTTGCTTTTTTTAAATTTTCAATTTTTTTTTAATTTCCAAAAGGCGACGCACTTCGTCACTTTTCTAGAAATTTTATTTTTGAAAATCTCATAAAAGTGACGGACTAAAGGACACTATCCGTCACTTTTCTGGGTTTTTGAAAAGAGACGGACAAAACCACCTTGTCCGTCGCTTTTTCTACAATATTTTGACAGCAGAAACTAGCAAATGCAATTCTATTCAATTCAACCAAATCAAACACATAACATTATAAACATGCTACACAAAACATAAAACAACAAATCCAAATTAACATTCAAAAGTATCTAAATCACAATTTAAAGACTTATAAAATCTTTCAAAATTCATTTCAAAATATCAAAAAGTTCATAAATTAAAAGAGACCAAAACTAGGGAGTGACATCTACAAAATCACCCTCCTCCTCCTCACTGTCATCGTTAGTGTCCTCGGGAGCCAAAGTAGTAAGTCAACGAGCGAGGTTCAACACTTGTTCTTTGATTTTTTGAACAGTCGCACTTATGCTTTGTTGTTCATCTACTCTTCTCCGCTCCGACTCTGTCAGTGTTGATGTAAGTTTTGCTATTTGAGCCGACATAGCAGCAATTTGAACACCGTCAAGTGCCTCGGCTTGACATGACGATCCAATACCTTTTAAGCCTGACTAGACTCGTCTTACATCGTTTCGAGAGCCTAGAGCATTGACTCTACCCTTGTGTGTCCCCCCTACCATTTTTTCTGTCCAAATTTGGGTGGACAGTTCAGGTGTCATTTGGACCAAACTATCTAGATTCTCAGCGACGTACTGATGAAATTCATTCTGCATATTAAATATAAATATTGACATCAATGTATATACATATCATAAATATATTCACTATTAATATATATTATTCATATTAAATAACTTACAAAAGTTTGTTCGGCCCTTTCCTCCACCCACACATTTGGATCTGACTCATTTTCTTTCTTCTTCACATGAGTCTTCTTGACAACCTTTGGTTCAATGAGAGTGCCCCCAATTCTTTTTCCTATAAATAAAAACTGAAATTTATAACGATATATATGAATCAACAAATTATTTATTTAAAAGTTTGAATTAGAACTTACCAGCTCTCTTGTAATTGTTCCAACGGTCTTTGCACCTCCGGTGTGCAACGAGTCACCCTTAAGACTGCCTCTTGCCTTTTTGTCTTGTTCGAACATTGCCTTAAAATTATTTGTGTTCCAATACTGACGCAAATCATCAAAAACATGAGGCAACATCCAACCCGGACGTTAATCAGTATCCCAAACTTTCTTTGGCCAGCTAGACAGTCTCGCGGATACCCTCCTGTCAAATGTGGTCGCAATGACCAAATTGTACCTTGACTCCCAAGTACACATAGTCTAAAAAAAATATTGAATAGCGTTAATTAGATCGATAGTAAAAAAAGTAAAGTATACTAAAATTATTAGACTTAACTAAAAAATATATACCTTAAATTCATTAAACATCGTCTGGCGTATACTGTTTGGAATCTCGCTCCAATAGTGATAAGCCTGTGTATAAAGTCTTCAAATAGTCTTTTAAAGCCGGGGCAGCATCCTTTGCAGGATGCCACCTGCAAAACACATAATAAATATGTTAGTTCATGAATAATATATTAAATTATAAGAAATAAATAAAATAAACTAACAAATAGATAACAAAAAAAACTTACGATGATCCATCCGGCTCAATCATGACTCTACCAAGCCTGTCCTTCTGGCCATGAGCTAGAGTAGGCATCTGCGCATCTGGTGTAGCACTAGGGGCAACTGTAGATAAAGGTGATACACTAGGATGTAAAAAACGTTGAGTCAATGGAGGTGTACCGGCCATAGCATCCGATAGCTCGCTACTAAAATCTCCAATCCTCATAGCAGATAACTGAAGAGATGTACCTGTGGGAGATGTTGTACCATCCGATATCCTACTTGTTGATAAGGGTCGTGGTCGATGAATAGGATGTAAAGGTAGGTCCTCGTAGCACCGTGGAGGCAATGCCTGTGAAGTAGAGGAAGCACCGGCTGATCGACGATAATTAGGACAATATATCCGAGGATCTACCGTACCAAACGGAATAGCAAATAAATGAGTATCATTACTGATGCGCTCTGGCGCAGATGAAATAGATCTTGGAATATCCTCAGGATCTATGGGTCTCCTAGACTTCTTCTTTTTAGCCTTATTAGTCTGGCTAACTCCAAGATGTTCGCAATGTCTATCACCGTCACCGCCAGATGACATCTGTATGCAAATTTACATGTATAATATATAAAAATCATAAATTAAATAAAATTAGTAAAATAAATTAACATACATATATACTACCTTTCATTCTACTACTATTCCTCCTCGCTTGTTTCAATTCCATCATTCTCCCATCCTCTTCCTCAGTTGTTTCATTTTCATTATCGTTCCATTCTTCATCATCAAATGATTTATTTTCCTCATTCTCGGATATTTTTTTCTCAACATTCATTATCTCATCATCAGATACTTCTTCTAATATGTGTTTAGGATGTTGTAGTGTGGTTTCCAATTCAACAATTGTTGATGAACAATTGCAACATCATTTTGATATATACGCCACATCTAAGACATTGTCAATTTCAATTCTTCCCACATGCTTAATTTTTATAACAACCCACCAATCAGCTTTGTCTCTATGCAATGGATATGGAGCGTAATACACTTGTTTAGCATTTTGTGCAATAATAAAAGGATCATAACTTCTGTATTTCCTATTGTGCTTAACTTCAATTATATTATGTTGATGGTCCACCTTTGTTCCTCTATGTGATGGGTCAAACCACTCACACCGAAACAATACAGTCTTCTTCTTAGGCCAACCTGAATACCTCACTTCAATAATCTCATGAATGACACCATAATATTTAATAGTTTGGCCAGTACCATCAACATCACCTTGTATGTAGACACCGCTATTATTTGTTTTCTTGTTCCTAGAAACTTCTTCAGTTTGAAACTTAAAACCATTCACACAATACTTATTCATTGTCAGTACTTGAGATTCAGGTCCAAGTGCTACTTCTTTCACTAATTGCAAATGTTGGTCACTTGAGCATTCATCGTAAATCTACGTGATTGTTATTTCAAGTAATATAATTTAGTATAACATGAATATATTATTAAATATATACTTAGTGATTGCACACTCACATAGTTTGTTAGCCATTTGGAAAATTCTGTATAGATGACTTCATTACCCTATGTGTTTACGAACAAGCTGATCATTTTACATTCAAGTATTCCGTTAGTTAATGAATACTTATTAGTATGTACTTTGATAACATATTTTTTAACACTTACTTGACATATGGTTGAATCTCTGGACAATTAAGCAAAATATGTGTCACAACTGATTGCATTTCCATATCAGTGATGCCTCGCTTTCCACGCTTTTTAGATCCTCCACCAATTTGATTAAAAAATGATATCGGTGGAAATAAAGGATCAATATCGCCCTCATCATTGCGATTGGGCCTGTTTCTCCTACATGCCACATCATCACCAAAGTAATAAGAATAAAAATTACCAGTTTCTCTCCCAATATGACCTTGAACAACCGATCCTTCGATCTTTCCCCTTTGCTTACTAGTTTGCTTGGAACTGTCAATTTTTCTGCATGTATATATGTTTATATATGTTAATAAAGGACTTGGTGAATATATATAATTTAGTGAATATTTCAAATGGATACCTTTCAAATGGATACATCCATCTTGTTTGAACCGGACCTCCGAGGCGTTTGTACAAGGTGAATTGGAAGATGCTCCATCACATCAAAGAAACCACATGGAAATAGCTTCTCCCACTTAGTAGTAATAACAAGAATATTTTCCTCCATCCTGTCTAAACTACTCTCCAACAACTTTCCAGAACACAAATCTTTTAGAAAAAGACTTGTCTCTGTGATTGGTTTCCATATCCTTTCATGTAGATGGCTAAAATCGATAGAAACTAAAGTTTCCATGAACACATGAAAATCATGACTTTTCATACCTATCAATTTTCCTTCATTCATATCTGCCCGCTTTTCTAAATTCGAAGCATAGCCCTCTGGCATCCTCAATTTTTTAACCCACTCACAAATTTCACGTTTCTCATCCAATGTTAATGAAAAGCTGGCTTTGGGCTTAACTATTTTACCATTTTGTAAATTTTGCAGCCATAACTCTTTTCTCCTACAATATTCCTTTATATCCATTCTAGCTTTTGGATTGTCTTTTGTCTTACCCTTAACATCCATCATTGTGTTAAACAAATTGTCAAAATAATTTTTTTCAATGTTCATCACATCAAGATTATGTCGTAGCAGATTGTCCTTCCAATACGGCAACTCCCAAAATATGCTTTGTTTGGTCCAATTATGTTCAACACCATATCTAGGAAGTCTAGAAGGTGAAGCTTCTCTAACTTTAGGTAATTGAGAAACTCTCTCCCAAATTTGATGCCTTGTCAGTAATGGAGGTGGGGGGTCACTTTCAATCTTATTTTTCCTAAATGCATTTTTCATCTTTCTAAACTCATGGTCTATTGGCAAGAATTGGCGATGATAATCAAACCATGTATTTTTTCTGCCATGCTTTAAAGTGAATGCCTTACTATTTTCCATGCAATACGAACATGCGAGCTTTCCAGCTGTCATCCAACTAGACAACATCTCGTATGCAGGAAAATCATTAATAGTCCATATTAAAGAAGTACGCATAATGAAATTCTGCTTAGTTGATATATCATAAGTCAAAACGCCTTCAAACCACAATTGTTTGAGCTTATCTATCAATGGTTGTAGATAGACATCAATCAAACTTTTTGGATTACGGGGACTTGGAATAACACAACTTAGAGAGATATAGGGACCGGTCATGCACATTTCAGGAGGAAGATTATACGGAGTAAGAAATACCAGCCAACATGAATAAGGTGAAGCAGCATTAGAGAATGGTGGGAAGCCATCTGCACACAACCCCAATCTATCATTTCTTGGTTCACTAGCAAAATCAGGATATACATTATCAATATGCTTCCATGCTTCACCATCAGATGGATGAGACAAAACACCCGGTGTCCTTCTATATTCACGATGTAATCTCATATGTGGGGCAGACCTCATTGATGCATACAACCTTTTTAACCTAGGAATAAGAGGTAGATAATGAATCACCTTAGCTAGGACCATCTTTCAAACCATAGTCCTCTTATAACGAGCATGTCCACAAAACATACAATTTTCTATGTCACTATCAGTCTTGTAAAACAAAATGCATCCATTAACACAACAATGAATTCTATAATACGTCAATCCTAACTTGGAAACCAAACGCTTTACCTGATAGAAGTTCTTAGGTATGTTAAACTCCGAATTAACTAGTTCACCAAAAAGATCAACCATTGAGTCCATACCCGCCATTAGGAACATTCCAATCTGATTTAATATTCATTAATATAACCGCAACTGACAAGGCAGAATGCGGACTCCCTTCACATAGTGGACTACTAGACTCTTCTAATTGATCATAGAACTGTCTTGCTTCTTCATTAGGAGCTTCATCAAAATATTGTTCGGTTCCATCCCACCTTGAACCCTGAAAACATCATTGATCATTTCATGAACCCTATCATCTTCAACCCTAATTTGGCCATGTGGTGCAAGCATATTATATTCATCCACATGCATCAAATTATAAAACATATCATTCAATCCATCTCTTTCTCCATGATCAATCCATACAAAATATCTAGGCTTAAATCCATTACAGTACAAATGAACCATGACTGTATCTGGTTCAAAAAAATTTAAGCACCTACATGCACCAGAAGGACACCTAACCAATCCATTATTCTTGAAAATGTGTCATTGTATGTTCAATAAAATCTCTAACACCGTCAATAAACTCAGGTTTCAAACCAGCAGATTATACATCCACAAACAATGATCCATCTACAAAAATATAGATATTTAATTATATTATAAATTAAATTTAATAATAATTTTACTACATTAAATTAATTTATATTGTTAATATATATTTATAATTACTTAATTAATAAGTAAATTTATTATTACTTATATATCTAATTAATTAGTTCATAAATACTACATTTCAAGATCTACAAATTTCAAGCTTAATTAATTCATAAATTTTAATTAAGTTTAAGATTTCAAAAAAAATAATTATATTAATTCTAATTAAGTCCAAGTTATTATAAATTAAGTCCAAAGTTCTAATTAAGTTTAATTATTAAGTTCTAATTAATTAAGGTCATCAAGAATTAGTTATATTCAAGTTCAAGTTCAAGTTCTAAATTCAAGTTCTAATTTCAAGTTCAAGTTCTAAGTTCAAGTTCAAGTTCTAAAATTAGTTATATTCATGTACTTCTAATTATAGGTTCAAGTTCTAAAAGTCAAGTTCATATATATCTAATTTCTAAACTTAGTTATATATAAACTTCTAATCCAAAAATTAGTTATATTCAAGTTCTAAATTCAAATTCATATCATCTCTAAAATTAGTTATATATAAACTTGTAATAAAAAATTATTTATATTCAAGTTCTAATTAATTAAATTCAAGTTCCTATAATTTTTAAATTAGTTATATATAAACTTTTAATCCAAGATTTTAGTTATATTCAAGTTTCAAGTTCAAATTCAAGTTCATATCTAATCTAAAAAATTAGTTATATATAAACTTCTTATCCAATAATTAGTTATATATATTCAAGTTCTAATTTTAAAAAAAACTCATTTATTCATGACATTCAAACATTCATCCTATATATCCATGACATTTAAACAATCAAACTTCATCAATATCTAACTTCTAAATTCAAATTAACAATTTACTAATTACTAATAATCATCAAATTTTAAAAAAATCCCAATTCACAATCAAATTAAAGATTTTCAAATTCAAACTAGCACCCAAATCCTAAAAACCCTAATTCATTAACTATCAAACACAATCAATCGTTCAATAAAACACAAATCTAATAAACTAATTAACAAAATCAAATATAACTAAAATTGAAAAAAATTAAAACTAATTTGATAAAACCCTAACCTTAAATTAAAGGAGAAAGACACAATGGCTCTAGGAAGCTGCGGCGATGGCGGTGGTTCCGGCAACGACGATGACAACAACGATGGTGGCAAGCAGCGGCGGTGGTGGCGGAATCGTTAGAGAGAAGGAAGTGAGAAAGAAGAGAGAAGGAAGAGAGGGGAAATGGGGAAAAATCCCGTATGATATTTGAGATATTTAATGAAAAGCGACAGACAGCGTCTCCCCATCCGTCACTTTTCTTTTAAAAAGTTGACCAACATTTTGACCAAAAAGTGATGGACTAAGAGACATTGTTTGTGACTTTTTTCAAATAGTTGACCATATATTTTGACCAAGAAGCGACGGACATAAAGATGCCGTTTGTCGCTATAGTAATAAAATATTTAATAAATTAAAAGCGATGGACAGTGTCGTTAATATTTTAATTTATATAAAATTATTTTTAATAAAATCGACGGACGGAGTCGCTATATATATTAGATAGATAATTATTAATTCTATATATATTTGGCGCAAAAATCCGCGAAGAAAAGCAGCAGACTAAGAGATGTCATCCGTCGCTTTTTGTAAAATAATTTTAAAAATAATTATTTTTATTAAAAAATGACGGACAGTGTGGCAAATGGCGTCACTTTTTGGAGAGACGTTGTCCGTCATTTTTTAGCAGTTTTTTAGTAGTGCCATGTCTAATGTAGTAATTCTAGATGTGTTGATTGAATGTGATCCTTGATCCTTGAAGGGTGAATTATGATGTTATGCATCATTATGAGATTTATGTATATGCTTTAAGAACACTTTCATTCTCATGAACACACAATGAACATAATGTGAAAGGTTTTCTCACAATATGATGATTCTAAGGTTGAAAGGAAATTCTCACCTAATTGAATCTAATGAACTATCTTAATGAAACAAGTTATGACTTGATATGTACTTCATGGGAATTATGCCTAGCACCGAGTGGATATTGATTATGAGATCGAAGTTCCCCCACTAGAAAGGGCGGGTTTCTAAAAAATATCTCTTGAGATGGAAGCTCGCCCGATATAAAAGGCGGGTTTCCAGAAAATATCTCTTGAGATGGAGGCTCCCCCGCTATAAAGGGCGGGTTTCTAGTAACAATCTCCTTATTCCATAAAGTATGTGCCCCCATAGGTCTTTAGCTAGTGGATCCACCTAAAAGCTAATATGATGATGGTCTTACCTTAGGCAAGTAGGACAACCCTTTTCAGTGTAGGTAACATCGGATTCCATGTTAAGCTCGCATGGTCTATGTCGGTTAAGGCTGATTCCCACTATGAACAAGAATATGAATTATGAACTATGGTTACTCAAGGAGCCATACTTGGCATGGGTAGGATTATGGGATCTTATTCATTCATTGCACAAGTATGCTTTAAGGGTACTTATGGTATGTTTCACTTATGATATGATGGTCTATGTAATGAATATGCTTATGACTTATCCTTTACCTTTACCTTCAAAATGACGCTTTAACTCAGTAAATTACATGCATTTAACTAAAATGTCCTTTTTAGCATGTATTCAAGGTTTTTATGCATTGCTATCATACTTAGTACATTTTTGTACTAACCCATATTTTTCCTATACTTTTTCCAAGTGTAGGGCCCAGTTCTTAAGGCAGTCATCATTTGGTTCAAGCGTGGATTCGGCTATTCTTCTTGCTTGTTGGTGAGTCCTCATGGTTCGAGGACGGATATTATTATTGTAGTTCCTTTTCTTGTATTTGAATTTTGGATTATGTTGTATGGGTTGTGTCCCTATTTGGTTCAAGATTGTAATAGATGGCTAATTGAGACAAGTTTAGACTTCAGCTTTCCTTTTATGAAGAACTCTTTAAGACTTGAAATGTGTTTTACTCTTATTGTTCGAATGTTTTATGTTATGATATGCTAAGTGGCTTACATGATGCCTTTAGGGGTGCTATGTGCCTTGTTACATCTAGGGGGTCCCCTTGGGTCATGACAAACTTGGTAATCAGAGCATAAGTTTAGAATGATTCTAGGATGATGTCTCATAAGCCACGTCTAGTAGAGTCTTGTTCGTGACTGTGAAACGCGGCACATTTATGAATGAGAGGCTATAAGATGTTTAGGAAACTACATTTTTTCATTACTCTTAAGTCATGCCTTAGAGTTTAACTCTATAAAGTCCCTCTCCTAATCCTTCTCTTTTGTCTTCAGGATATGAATACACGAAGGGCTAACGCAAGAAGAATAGAGGGTGACAATGTGAATGAAGAAGCTCCTCAAGCTAACTAAGCTCCGATTAATCCTTCGGCTATGTAGGATGTGGAGGTTAGGTCAGCTTTTCAAATGTTGGCCTAAGCCATGACCGCTCAAGCCGTGATTACTCACGCCCAAGCCATGACGACCCAAACCAATAGAGAGGTTGTAGCTCGTGTGAACCCTAATATGAATTCCACGATTTCTAGAGTGAGGGACTTTTCTAGAATGAACCCCCCAAGTTTCATGGCTCCAAAGTGGGAGAGGATTCTCAAGAATTTGTGGAAGAGGTTTACAAAATACTTGACATTATGGGGGTGACTTCAGTAGAGAAAGCGGAGCTAGCCGCTTACCAATTGAAGAATGTTTCTCAAGTATGGTATACTCAATAAAACAACAATAGGTTGGTAGGAGTGGGTCCCATAGAGTGGGAAGTATTTAAATCGGCATTTATTGATAGGTTCTTTCCCCGAGAGTTGAGGGAAGCTAAGGTGGAAGAGTTCATTAACCTTCGTCAAAGAGGTATGAGTGTTCAAGAATATTCTCTAATGTTTACTCAATTGTCCAAGTATGCTCCAGCTTTGGTAGCGGATTCAAGGGATATGATGAGTAGGTATTTGACAGGTGTGTCCAAATTGGTAAGAAAAGAATGTCGTATGGCAATTCTCCTTGATAATATGGATATATCACGTCTTATGGTGTATGCCCAAAAACCGTAGGATGAGAAACTCCAAGACAAGAATAGGGAAGTGAAAAGAGCAAGGACTGGTGATGGAAATTTCTCCAATGCTAGGTCCGATGGATAAGGTCGACAAAAGTTGAAACAAAGGTTATCCAACCAAGGCTCCTCTAGTTCTCCCCAAGGGTCAACAAGGATGGGTGTCAAACCCTAAACCTCAATGAGGTAGTGGAGGTGACTCTTATGTGAATAGGCCAGAATGTGCAAAATGTGGGAAGAAACATGATGGGAAGTGCCTAGCCAGCATGTGTGTTTGTTTCGGATGTGGTAAGAGTGGTCATCAAATAAGGAATTGCCTAATACTTTCGGCCAAGGGAAAAGAAGGCAAGCAATCCCCTCCATGCGGTTCAAACTCCAATGCCCAAAAGCAAAACCGATTTTATGCTCTTCGATCCCGAGATGACCAAGACAACTCCCCGAATGTTGTGATCGGTATGTTAAAAGTCTTTTCTATTGATGTTTATGCCTTGTTAAATCCCGGTGCTACTTTGTCCTTTGTGACACCTTTTGTGGCCATGAAGTTTTAAATACTACCCGAAGTGTTATTAGAACCTTTTTCGGTTTCTACCCTGGATTGTGATTCCATGGTGGCTAGGAAAGTTTATAGAAGTTTTTCGATTTCCTTGTCTCATAGGGTTACTTTGGATGATTTGCTGGAGTTAGACATGTTAGATTTTGATGTGATTTTGGGTATGGATTGGTTGCATACATGTTATGCCTCTATCGATTGTAGGACTCGGGTGGTTAGATTCCAATTTCCAAATGAGCCTATCTTAGAGTGGAAGGGGGGAATTTCTATGCCTAGAGGTCAATTTGTCTCTTGTCTTAAAGCTAGGAAGATGATCTCCAAAGGTTGTATTTACCATCTTCTAAGGGTGAAGGATGTTGAATCTGAAACCCCTCCTCTAGAGTCGGTTCCGATAGTTAATGAGTTCCCAAAAGTTTTCCCCGATGATTTTCCCGACATTCCTCCCGAACGGGAAATATATTTTGTTATTGACCTTTTACCGGATACACAACCTATCTCAATTCCTCCTCATAGAATGGCTTCGGCCAAGTTGAAAGAGTTGAAAGAGAAAGTAAGGGATTTGTTAGACAAGGGTTTTATCCGATCGAGTATCTCTCCATGGGGTGCTCCCGTGTTGTTTGTTAGAAAGAAAGATGGATCTCTTAGAATGTGCATAGATTATCGTCAATTTAATAAAGTGGCCATCAAGAACAAATATCCTCTTCAGAGAATTGATGATTTGTTTGACCAACTTCAAGGGGCTAGCTATTTCTCTAAGATTGATCTTTGTTCGGGTTATCACCAATTAAGGGTGAGAGGGCTTGATATTCCCAAGATGACCTTTAGAACCCAGTATGGTCACTATGAGTTTGTGGTAATGTCATTTGGGTTGACTGATGCTCCGGCGACGTTTATGGACTTGATGAATAGTGTGTTTAGGAAATACCTAGACATGTTTGTGATTGTGTTTATCGATGATATTTTGATCTATTCAAGGAGTGAGAATGAATATGTGGACCATTTGAGAATTGTGTTGCAAGTTCTTAAGGACCAACAACTTTTTGCCAAATTTAGCAAGTGTGCATTTTGGTTAAGGTCTGTAGCTTTCCTTGGTCATATTGTGTCAAGCAGGGGTATTGAGGTAGATCCTAAGAAGACGGATGCGGTCAAGAGTTGTCCTAGACCTCTAACTCCTTCTGACATTAGAAGTTTTTGGGTTATGTCGGTTACTATAGGAGATTTGTTGAGGGGTTTTCCTCCATTACTTCTCCATTGACGTCTTTGACTCAAAAGAAGGCTAAGTTAGAGTGGTCGGAGGCTTGTGAGAAAAGCTTCCAAGAGTTGAAAGATAGACTTACTTCCGCTCCCGTGTTGACCTTACCGAAGGGTACCGATGGTTTTGTGGTGTATTGTGATGCCTCTAGAGTGGGGTTGGGATGTTTGTTCAAGAAAAATGGTAAAGTGATTTCCTATGCTTCAAGGCAACTTAAAATACATGAGAACAATTATCCGACCCATCATCTTGAGTTAGCGGTGGTTGTATTTACCTTGAAAATATGGAGACATTACCTGTTTGGGGTCCATGTGGATGTTTTCACCGATCACAAAAGTCTTCAATATGTATTTAGTCAAAAGGACTTGAATTTTAGTCAACGAAGGTGGTTAGAACTCTTGAAGGATTATGACATGAGTGTCATTTACCACCCCGACAAAGCTAACATGGTAGCGGATGCACTTAGTAGATTGTCCATGGGTAGTGTGGCTCATGTAGAGGATGAAAAGAAATAATTGGTTCGTGAGGTTTATAGGTTGGCTCGGCTAGGTGTTCAACTAGTGGATTCTACCAAGGGTGGTGTCATGGTCCATAATAGTTCCGAATCGTCCATTGTGATAGATGTGAAGTCTAAACAAGACCTTGATCCTATATTAGTTGAGATGAAAGAGTCGGTACTCAAGAAGTCTGTTGAGGCTTTCTCCCAAGGGGGAGATGGGGTACTTAGGTACCAAGGTCGGTTATGTGTTCCGAATGTTGATGGTTTAGGGAACAAATTTTAGAGGAAGCTCATAGTTCTCGGTATTATATTCATCCGGGAGCCACCAAGATGTACTGTGATCTACGGGAAGTCTATTGGTGGAATGGTATGAAGAGAGATATTGTGGTATTTGTAGCCAAATGTCCTAATTGTCAACAAGTTAAGGTTGAGCATCAAAGACCGGGAGGCTTGTCTCAAAATATAAGTATTCCCACTTGGAAGTGGGAAGATGTGAATATGGACTTTATTGTTAGTTTGTCTCACACCCGAAGGAAACATGATTCTATTTGGGTCATTATAGATCACATGACAAAATTAGCCCATTTTATTCCCGTCAAGGTTTCTCATTCGGCGGAAGACTATGCCAAGTTGAATATAAGTGAGATAGTGAAGTTGCATGGGGTCCCTTTACCTATTATTTCGGATCGGGGTACTCAATTTACTTCACGTTTTTGGAAGTCATTCCAAAATGGGATTGGTACTAAAGTTAAGCTTAGCACCACTTTGCATCCCCAAATCGATGGGCAAGCGGAGCGTACCATCCAAACATTAGAAGATATGTTGAAAACATGTGTAATAGATTTCAAGGGTAATTGGGATGACCACTTGCCATTAGTAGAGTTTGCCTCCAATAATAGTTATCACTAAACTATCAGTATGGCTCCCTTTGAAGCCTTGTATGGCAGGAGAGGTAGGTCTCCGGTTGGTTGGTTTGAGGTAGGTGAAATTGTTCTTATTGTTCTCGAATCGGTTGATGAAGCTATTAAGAAATTTTGGCTTATTAGAGAGAGGTTGAGAATGGCTCAAAGTAGAAAAATATCTTATGCCAATGTGAGAAGAAGGGATCTAGAGTTTGAAGTGAATGATTGGATCTATTTAAAAATCTCACCCATGAAAGGTGTGATGAGATTTGGCAAGAAAGGGAAACTTAGTCCCCGGTATGTAGGCCTATATCAAATTTTGAAGCATATTCGGAAAGTTGCCTATGAGTTTGATTTGCCAAATGAGTTAGCCCCAGTTCATTCGGTATTTCATGTTTCTATGCTTAAGAAGTGTATTGGAGATCCGGTGTCCATTATTCCCTTAGAAAGGTTGGGTGTTGACGAAAGTCTTTCATATGAAGAGTTTCCGGCAGAGATCCTAGACCGGCATGTCAAGAGATTGAGAAACAAGGAAATAGATTCCGTAAAGGTTTTATGGAGGAATCACTTAGTTGAGCGTGCTACTTGGGAGGCCGAGGCTGATATGAAGTCCCAATATCCTCATATCTTTCCTTCTACTCCTATTCAAGCTTGAGGTAAATAGTTCCTCTTGAGTTTTAGTGTTTTGGGAGTCATGTGTATTATATGTGTTTTCCATGATTTCCTTATGTTATGCATGTTCTTGATAAAATTCATGTTTAGTAAGAAAATGAGTTTTTATGATTGATGTTCCTCATGTTGTTGTGCATTTAGTATGAGTTGCCTATTTGACCTCATGAGATGATTGATGAACATGATTTAGTATGCTTTTGAGAATAATTTCCTATTGGCTCCATGATGTTGGGTTGAGAATGCTTCTAGTGGAAGAAGGTAGTTCCTCCTATGAATATGAGAAATGTTGAGTTTCATGTATATTGGGTTGTTAGATGTAGTGTCTACTTCTTTGTGATGCATTGAATATATGGAGATGGAGTTGATGTTTCCTCCTTTGAATTGTGCATATTTTGATGATTCATGCATGATGGGCAACTCATCTTGGGAGAATGTTCCCAAGGTTGTTGTTTTTGTTGTTGCTTTTGTTGTTGTTTCTGTTGTTGTTGTTGTTGTTGTTTCTGTTATTGTTGTTGTTGATGTTAATGTTGTTGTTGCTGCTATTGTTATTGTTATTGATGATGTTGATGTTGTTGTTTTTGTTGTTGTTGTTGTTGCTGGTGGTGGTGGTATTGTTGTTGTTGTTTTGTTGCTGTTGTTGTTGCTGTTATTGGTGTCGTCATTGTTGTTGTTTTAATTGATTGCTAAATTTGAAATAATTAATCTACTTGTCTATTTAACGTCTATAATATTTAAGTGTATTTATCTTATATAAAAATTATTTAATATGTGTAGAATAACCATTTATTGGATAATAATTTATTAAATCTTCCTGCAAATCATTTAAATTGTAGCCGTTTTTTATTCAATCTATTTAATTTGTAGCCTTTTCTACTCAATTTTATCACAATTCTAGCCCATTTTGAACCAATAAATTCAATCCCAATCTCAAGATCTCATCTTCAATCCCAACCGTCCGTTCCATTCTTTTAAATCTCAACCCCACATCTCATCTTGATCCAATGGCTAAGATTGAGTCTCCTACCACTTTCCTATATAAATATCTTAACACCCTAACCCTATTTTCATGTTTTCTCCTCGTTCTCTTTGATAATGCCAGGCGCCACTCCTATATCTCCCACCATCATTCATCGTCGGCGAATACCACAGACAAAACCTCTGCTCCACCCTTAATCGCGGGCCCAACCACCAAGCGAGCCCATTTCCTTCTTTTCTCTCCTCACAGAGCTTCTCCAACCACCGGTGGATAGCATCCATTTCACTATACAAACCAGTCGGCCCTTTATTCCCCTTTCTCTTTCCCTGTTACTCTTTTCTCATCCGTGTTGGCTCTCGAAGCGCCACTCCATACAACCTCAATCTGTCTTTTTCTCTTCTTTTCATTGGACCCGACCAAAAATTCCGGCAAGACAGCCATCGTGAAGAGACATTTGGCTTCGACGAGTCAAACCAACCATCATCCTTCCCCGAAGAGATTGACAACAAGAGCATTGTTTCTCCGCAGCTCCGACCAGCGAGACCTGACACAGCCTTAAGGTTTTTAGGGCTATTGTAGTCAGATCTAAATAGATCCATCCAGGTTTGTTTTTTTAGATTATCTTATCTTTTAAACAAATTTCTTAAATCACCTTATATTTTTTAGTATAGTAGTTGTGATTGCATTCTACGCTACATGAAATTCAATAATGATCATGAAATCTCTTCTTAGCATGATTTTCTTATGATTTTGAGTTCCTAAACTTGTGCATTTTCTGCTTTGTGTGTTCCTATTTTTGTTTGAATGTAATCTGCCCCTTTTTAAATGGGTATTAGTACGCCCTTGAGTTTTTATTTAAGAACACTGATTGAGTTGTGGTTTCTTGATTCAAGTGTAGCAAGTCTAAATATGTGAATTTGATTTATTTTCTGAAAATCTCCATGATTCATGCTTGTTTCCATTTTTCTTCCCTTAATCGATTGATACATCTTAATATTTACCTATTCTTGATAAACTTTGACATGATTCTTCTCCTTGATAGACTCTATTTTATCATCCAACTTTTCTTTCTTTTAGTTAGTGTGGTCAACTTTTATTTAATTGTTCTTGGCAGACTTTTGCTAGTTATGGCAAGTAAATATACTTATGTGACCTTCAAATATGGCAGTCTCTAAATCATGTTATATTGGACTAAAGTCTTTAACTGTATTAACATGACTCCTTCAAAATTAGAAGATCATTCTTTCCTTCGATCTATATATTATGATAGATTCACTGGTCGTAATCTCTAATTTTCAATTGACTATTTTCCTTATTAAATTGCACTATTTTAATACCAATTGATTTATGGTAAAATCCATGCATTGATGTTTCCTATTACTTGTTTATTTTTGGAAAAACTTTGACTTAATATCATATTTGACTAACCAGATTTTTTAAACTCACATGGTTATGATAATACCATTGATTAAATACTAAGAATGTGGGTCTAATTGAGTAGAATAAGTTTCTTTCCTTTTCTCTATTTTGTACTTATTGACGTGTCCTCTATATTTTACTATAAAAATAAGACTCTTTTCATTCTGTCCACACGCTTAAACAAGCACAACGCTCTCATACACTCTCAAATGCAATAATATTCTTACGTACTACCTTATAAGTTTTTGTTGTTCTTGTGGTTGCATGAAGTTTGAACTTCGGTTCTTACATCAAGTTTTGTGTGCTTATTTGAATGTTGCTTAGACAATTTGTGATCTTTGCTAGAATTATA
>JAJOOF010017451.1:0-20758 GCA_029582545.1 Solanum lignicaule | reverse complement strand
TTGCACATGTAAGCGGACACCTTATAGTTGATCTGTCATAATTAAGAAGGTATGATATTTCATGGTAACTTTTTATACTTGTAAAAGCTTTCTAAATTGTTACCATGAAATATCATACCTTCTATTAACCATTTTCTTATCAGCATGGGAGTTGTCTTTCTATTATTCTTGTCAAATACACATTGAGGTTTTATTAAAAAAAAATAGAAAGTAATGATACGTTTTGTTTCTTTGTGATGTTGTTTATTATCTTAGGATAGTGTACGATATGCATACTTTATGCACATTGAAAATTATTTATTTTTCTTTTGAAGTTACTAATCTTAATATTGTCATTCACACAGAATTGGTGGCCACAAGAATTTTGCAAAAAAATTGTTGTACTCAACACTTTTTTATTATAGTGATTCAAGATTTTATGACAATATAATATTATTGTATACTTTCCAAAGTTCTTCTAAAACAAATTAATTTGATTGCACATAATTTTCACTTTCTTATTATAGTGATTCAAGATTTCATGACAATTTATTGACTACTTTTCTTAATTTCATCTAAAAAAAATTAACTTAGGAGTATGCGGTTGCACTTATTTTTCACTTTTCGAATTCATCTAAATTTATGTTGTTCTCGCATTTTTCTATATTTACTGCATATTCTGGTAAATGCTATAACTTGCAGTTTAAGTTAATTTCTTTAGATTTTGTAAGGTATTTTGTAATGTTTTTTTAAATTTTTCAAGGCCATGTTAGATGTTGGCTTATGTTGATAATAAATTGGTTTGTGTTTTTTGCTATGCGTTACATGAAGTTAAAATGCAAGTCATTTATTTAACATTTCGGAGAAATATCAAGATTGTTTAAATGTAAAAAAAAAGGTGAGTTTTTAGTTTTTGAATTCTACTTTTCAAAAGTTTTGATTTTATTTTAGGGTAAAAAAAGAAATGTATGTGAAGAATATCATTTTTTTTTAAAACGAAGGCACTATATATTTTCCTTTTAACCCATTATTGTGCTATATTTTAATTAATTTCAATTAATTGTATACGGAAAAAAATGACACCTGAATTTATTAAAGAGATCAACCAATTAACTAATGAAAATTCAATAAAAATATTCATATTTGTAAGTGTAATCTAAAAAAGTAAAATATATATAGATAATTTTATTTTTTATAAAGACTAAATTTATGAAAATATATATATCTACTCACCTAATATTTTGATGATCGCGCGAAGCGCGACTATGTTCACTAGTTATAAAATAACAATCGAAACATATCAAGATTATTTTAGGTGATGAACATTGTACACATGGTGCATATGAAGGAAAATAACATAAATGGATGATTTAATCTTTCTAATTTGAGAGACCTAGGAAGATGGAGTCATGCATTGAGGTTTCGAAGGGATTAAATGTTGGGAAAAGTACTACAATATTGATATTAGATTGGAATTGTAAAATAGTAAACAACTTATTACAAACACAGTGTCGTGGTAAGCCACTGTCTTGAAAGTGATTTCGGCTAGACTCCAGTGCAAATTGTTGTAGCCGGTCACTCCCCAAGGTTCCACAGTTATTCTCAAACACGTGCACTCGTGGCTGAAACTTTGGAGGTTGCCGAAAACCAATTGCTCAAAAAATATTCTAAGAATAAGATTAGAAGAAAAGAGGAGTTTTTCTCTTCTTTTTGTTTGTGTTGATGTCTTCTCTTCTTGTTCACAAAAGGCCATGCTTATATAAGATTTGCAAAGAGGAGTTTCAAAGTGAAGAGTTAAATTTGTATAACGTATTGTGAATGTTAATGACATTAAAGACCATTATACCACATTCTACAGAACCTCTCCTTTTTGTTTTGGAACGGAAGTGTTATTCTCTTTGTAACGTATTTTACAAAGAACGAAAATATTGTTCTTTGCATTGTATTATTAAAAAAGAAAACGAGTTTTAAGAGTCGCCACTTAATTTTTAACGAAAAATAAAGAAAATTTATTTTTCAAAAGATTAAAAATAGAAAATCTAATGAAAATATTAAACGGGGTTCGAGGTTCATATTAATGTTTTAGGAAGGGTTTTAAAGCACCTAGAAGATCCGCTAACATGCGGTTATCCGATAATTAACGATTTTGAGAAAATACGCATACTTGAATAAATAGAGAAAGTAAACAACTTTTGAACTCACTTTTTCTTAGGGGAAAGGGAATAAGGATGTTATTTAAGTAGAAAATACTAGATGTTTTAAAGTCAAATAAAATATACTTATTTGATTTTAACAATTATGGTTAAATCATCTTTTGGGAAATTGAATTAAGAAAAAACCTTAGAATTACCTAAGAAATCAACAATTAAACAAATACGATAACGGATAAAATAAAGAGAGAGAGGGCTTGGCCCCAAGTCTTGTTTTCTATTAGCCTGGATCAGCACTTGGGCCTAATTTTATTTTGGGTCTTTGGCCCATTTAAATCACTGGTACTTGTCCTAATCTAACATAAATGAATTGTTTTTCTTTTGGGCCTTATGCCCAATTCTTCCATCTGTCCTAAGAACTAACAAGTGATAATAATAATTGCAAATGAAGGGCTTAGGCCCAAAAGTAACAAAATATAATTTGAAATTAAAGGGGTGGGCCTTTGGGCCCAAATCTGCCATGTATACAACATATACACTAGGTGTATATTGTTGTATAGTTGTACATCAGCTCCAACTCCATCCATCAATCTTTCGGGGGACATGTTCTTCGATTTTTACGGCTGGCTGACTCGATAAAGGTGGAATTTGAGCCTTTACGGCTCTCTTGAAATGCAAAGGAGGAGGATGAGACCGTGAGGACTCGGAGGCAGATTTCACCGGTTGGAGAGCAACGAAGCAGGGGAGCAACGATTCTACACCAATTACGACTTCTGTCACGACCCAAATTCACAAGTCGTGATGGCACCTATGTTCCCAACCAATAGGTAAGTCAACCCAATATATTTTACCAATTTTAACTAATTAATGAGGTAAAAAGGTAAAAAACGAGTAAAAATCTCCAGTACTAAGTTCTTTATAAATATGAAATGCGGAAAGCTAAAATACCACCCAAGAATTGGTGTCATAAATATAAGTACAATAGCTTCTAAATATGATGTAAGTCTGAAACTAAATGACAAATCCAAACATAAGGGATATCCTATCTGAATACTAAAACAACAGAATAAATAAAAGATAGAGGGAGGTGTGAGCCACGGAACAACCAAGCAACTCACCACAACTCCAAGATACTCCAAGCTCGGACTCAAAAAGCTCCACGAGATGTGCTTGTACTCGGAATCGAATCTGCACCACAAAGAGTGCAACAAGTGTAGTATGAGTACGAAACCACGTGTACCCATTATATCTCATAGATCAATAACGAAGAAGTAGTGACGGGAGTTCATATAAGAAAATCACAGTTATCAGTCAAGATTCATCAAATAGAGGAAATCAATATCAAGTAATTTCCAAACACTAATAAAACACATAATCATCAAGAATGAAGGATGTCATGAGATACAATGCAACATGACACCATGAAATGATATGCCTCAGATTACCAAGTACTCTCTCAATCGTATATACATGATATTCCTCGGAAATACATCGAGAGTTTATGACCCATGGGGGACTCGCGAGGTCTATATATCGACATAGACGATCTCCATGTGTCTGTGCGGACGATCTCAATGCACTATCATAAAATCAAACAATTTTCGCACAGACAATCTCCACGTGCCCAAATTATAATCTTAACATCTCACCATCCCCAGTACAGACGATCTCCACGTGCCCAACTTATACTGAATTTCATGTCAATACATGTGCATAATGTGATTTCAAATAAAGGGAATGATGGTGCATTTCAGTCAATCAAATATCAGCATAATACATAACCACCTCAACTATCACAATTATACGGGTTTAATAAAGACACACAATTACACAAAGAGTTCAAGTCAATAATACATCAGGTAATGCCCATATGCTTTGGCATTCTCGAATTAAAATCCATATTCTATAGTAATAAACGTTCCCTTTATAACGCCAATACTCGTACCAATGCCCGTCACATCATTGGTACAAGACCCACATCTTTCGCCCTTACCCATTGTCTATTCCGTTTTTAATCTTTAATTAGGAAAATGTCCTTCAACAAAGTCTAAAAGTTTTAACATACCTTGAATGCCGAACACGTGCCACGAATCCTTAAGATTTTTCCTTCCCTTTTCGCAAAGCTTCAGAACTTTCCCAATCTACCAATTATGCAATGTTCGTAAGTAAGCGAGTTCATAGACGCTCATATTACTACACTTCTAACCTAAACCAAAAACTCATCAAATTCTATAATCAAGCTCCTAATTGTGGTGCCAACTAATATGTCACGTCTTATATTTCCTAAAAATCAAGCCTAGGATTAACTCTCACCCCTCCAAATATCATAAATCTACGGAATACAATACAACCCAAAACTTAATTTTCTATATCCATATATATTAAACTTCAACTATAAAGTAATAATTATTAGAAAATTTCAAAATTAAAACCAAATCATTCGCAGCCTGTAACCTTAACAAAAATGGAAGTACCCATAATTCAAATAACACTATCTTTATTTTGCCAAGAATTAATTCCCTATAGTTAACAATTTTTTACCCACACATCAGCAATCATCATGTGTACAGTAACACTAAACTTGAAAAATTGATTTCATTTACCTATTTTTTCCCAACTGAAAACTATACCATTGGTCAATAGTCATTAATGATTAATTATTAACCTACCAGTGATTCCTTGACAACAATTTCTACCCCATATGCCTACCCCATTAACCAAATATAATATATAATCATTCAATACATACATAAATGACAATATTAAGTTGTACTCCCTCCGTTTAAAAAAGAATGACCTCCTTTCCTTTTTAGTCTGTTTAAAAAAGAATGACCTCTTTCTTTTTTTGGTAACATTTTAATTTCAGCTTTCCACATGGCATGTTTAAGGTCACAAGATTAAAGGGAAATTTTGTACATTTGACATAACTTTAATTTAGGACAACAAGATTCAAAAGTCTTCTTTATTTTCTTAAACTCCGCCAAGTCAAACCAGGTCATTCTTTGTGAGACGGAGGGAGTAACTATTTTTTTTCTTTACCTAGAGACTTTCGTTCTTGTTCTAGTAATGCGGTAGTTTTCTTCGCCGTGTGTAGATAAATGTTAAGGTGGATTGTGGTATGACAAAAAAATTATAAACCCTCAATTAATCTTAATTCATCTCTTTAGATGGGCCAAATTACTTTGATATTAAAATAAAATTATGGACTTAGCCCATTAACTATCAACTAATTTACTTTATTTAATAAATATCTGCTAATTAACTAGTTGTAGTTATCGAATAGTTTAAAATTTCCATTTTTTTACTGCAAGCGTCAAAATAGTCCTAGTTCTCAAAACGACCTACCGGGTCGTTACATCACCTACCACTTAAAAAATTGTTCGTCCTCGAATGGTAAAAGAATAGAACGCACCTGAATGCTCAAAAAGTTGAGGATATTTACACCTCATGTCTGACTCGGTCTCCCTTGTAGCCTCCTCGACCAGACGATACTTCTATTGAACCTTTACTGAAGCAATCTCTTTCTACCTCAACTTTCGAATTTGCCTATCCAAAATGGTTACCGGCTCCTCCTCAAAAGTCAAATTAGAACAACCCACACCTTAGTCCATTCACTCTCTCGAGCTGAATGTGTGGGATTGGGTTTAGGATTCATTCTCTCGAGCTGAACCATGTCAACCTATTACCCACTGACCATTTATAAAAAGCTTAGTTTTAAAACCTCTCTCTCGAGCAAGCCAAAAACACAAGGGTAAAACTGCATTTGCAACTAAAATTCTCAAATTAAATCACAATGAATGATTGAACTCACTTCTAAATAGCATTTAAACTAATAATTAACAATACTCATAAACTAAATCAGCCCATAATCACATAATCACATCCCAAGAATTGGGGTTTTAGCTAGACATTATAAAAAGATAAAAATCGTTACCAAATTGAGTTTCCATCAACTGGGTAAGATTTATTTCGTCTTTACAATATTCCAAGTTGAAGAATCTTAAAGACCCACTTCCAATTTCTCAAAAGTGAAAAAATTAAATTCTTCAAACCTTAGGAAAAACTGGAGAAAACTCGTCTCTCAGTTCAAAACTCTCCAATTCATTCAAAAGATAAAAATTTCATACTAAACTAAATGTTCAAAAATGTATTTATAGTCGCCAAAAATGTGCTGCGAAGAGTCACTCGGCGAAGTAAGTCGGGCTCGCCGACCCACTCGGCATATCCGCCCTTTGGTCATTTTCATCACCCTTCTGCCTTGACCTTCAACATCCTCAAGGTCTGTAACTTTGGGCGATCTAACACTGCATCGTGGAACCACTCAGCGATCCGCCAACTGCTCATTTCTCTCGCCAACTTGGTTCTTTCCTTTAGGGCTTGGCACATTAGAACTTTAGGCGGTCAAGTAGCCATTCGGCGACTCGCCAAGTGGACTTGGCGATCACCAGTCTTGCATTTCTTCGTTCTTTCAGCTCACTTTGTTCCTTTATGCAAATTAGTGTCCTTGCTTTGTTCCTCGATCCATATACCTGGAAATTAAGGATTTTACATCAGTCATAAAATAAGCATTTGAGGACACTAAATCATTGTAAATAAAGCCCTAAATGAGTCCAAATCTCGGACTCATCAACACACCCAACTTAAATTTTTGCTTGTCCTCAAGTAAAGCTCAAGTTCAGCAGTTCAAAAAGGATGTCTCAAACAGTTCTACAAAAGACTCAGTCATGAATGGACACAACAAAACTCAACTTACTTATGCAAGGATCAATTGTGCACTCAAAGATTCAAGTTGTGACTCACCATCATCAAAGATTCTCAAGTTCACAGTACTTACTTCAAATGCAAGTTCAAGCTCAACAAAGGTACTCAAAATGACCTCACACAAGAATGATTCCATATTCACACACAATTCTTTAACAATTTATAGCTCTGGAATCACATACAACTCTCACACTTACAAAGATGAACACTTGCATGACTTCACCTACATGTTTGCCCTTATTTTCCAATCAACATTTGTTTCAGCTCACTCAAGATCAAAAAGGTCTTTTTAAGGCTTGTAACGGGGCTGAGTGTAAATGTATGGTCATTTAGGCTCAGTGACTGCTATCCTCATGAAATGTAGTGTGAACATCACTTTCTTTTCTTTTCTTCAACATTTTCACTCATGTTCAAATTTCACCCTATTATTCACTTCTTATGGAATACCGGACACCCCATTTCTTTTGCAACTTTCACAACTTTATTTCTCAACTCTTTCGTTCTTTTTCTTTTTCATTCTTTTTTTTTTCTCTTGTTTTTGTATGGACGGGTTCCATCTTTCTCAAAACCATGGATCAAGGTGGACTTCTTTGCACTTCTTGATTTACCTTCTCTTTTTAGTACACCCCCAACTTAGGGTGTTCAAGCAAAGTTCACACACTCACAAGGTAGGCCACAAAAGAGGTATAATGTCAAATTGTTTCACTCTTCAAAATTGTTGCCTAAAATCATTTCAAGAGCTTGCATCACTTAGTCAACCGGACCAACGGGGCAAATTTTAGATGTCATCACACAAGGTTCACGGTAAGCTTATCACACAAGGCATTAACACCAATATCAAACAAGACTCCACACTTTCGCTAGTGTGCTATGTTCATCACAAAAGACTTCATTTGATAACCATCTAGTCACAACTATATGCAAAAAGTTCACATATTGTGTATGCAACTTCATTTGGCCTCATCGTAGCCGCACATTCATTTTTGTTCGATTAAGAGCATTATTTAAGTCATTGATATTAATAATGACCGACATTCAAATTTGCACAAGAACAACCACATTCAAACACAACAAGAGGTGGCAAATTTTTTTAGAAGGGTCAAAAACCATTTGCATTCAAAATATGGAGCCACAAGCTCAAACATCCACAACATATTATCAAACACAAAAAACCAATATATACAAAAAAATATAATCCCAAGAGGTAGGTATAGAAATACTTCACCCCACCACAAATAAACAATAGTTGTCCTCAAATGCAACAAAAACTAAAAAGTCAATAAAAGTGACAGAAAGGGAGGTAAAGAAAAGTCATGTCTACACTGTTGGGGCATCATTGCCCGATGCAACATCAACACTGCTGGCTCCACTAGGGCCTGCCATGGAGATCTCTATCAATGATGTCTGAATCACCGTCTGTACAATCATCTCCTTCAGGTCAGGCAGATCTCCATAGATGGTCTCCTCTGGCACCTTGATCTGCTCTTCGTCGGTCTCTGTCTCTGACTCATCGGTGGCCACATCATCCATCTACACATCTCCAGTATTAGCCAGAGGAAACTCAGAAGTAGCTGGGGCTTCCATATCATCAGCTGCCTCCAGAAATGAAGTAAAGTCTATGGACTTCAAGTAGTCCACATCCTTTCTCAAATCAGCAACCTCAGCTTTTAAAGTCGTCACCTCTAAAGAAACCCCCTGTCGACTCTCACAAGTCGCGACTCTCGTCGTGAGATCATCAATAGAAGTTTGGAGAGGTGTCAATGCAGCAAGAATGACCCTCTCATGGCCTGAGAAATCCTGGCGGGCTGGGAAGCGGTAGAAACATAAAGAACCTGGGGGGGGGGGAGTGGAAGCATGTGTACCTGAAGGTCCGGAGTAGGCAAATGTGACTTTGCAGGTTTCGTCTCAACATCAACCTCCGGGGATGTATCCACCGGAGCTGCTCTCATACTATCTGCCTCTTCCCGGGTGTACTCGACCTTTATAAGCCGAATATCTGTGGAGGATGTGGGACTGACCTCGATATCCCTCTTCTCTTCACGAGGAACTTCAGCACACCGACACATCTCTGTAATCAAAACTGGGGAAAAAAGGGACGTATGGCGCTACTTGGCTTTTATGGCCATCTCCTGCTCAATAATCAATCCCAAGTTGAGCCGCTTCTTTGCTATCATCGACCCTAGACAGGCTGCCTTTCCGTGGCAGAGGATGGACTAATTCTGTGAAGGCATGATGGAGTTGCTGATGAATCCGAACCAGTACCATGTAATTACATTCAAGTCTTTCTTTTCTATATGGATTCCCGCCTCAATCCATCTCGAGGTGGTATTAGAAAAAAGGGGGCGAGCCATCTCTTTAGGTCATCTAGGGAGTTAGTTGTCGCCAGTCCCTCATATTCATGCTCGAACCATATAGCTCTTGCAAAGACAACGTTATGTGATCACTGCTACACCCAACTTATTTTTCTCAGACCATGATAGACTTCACTGGTCTGAAGGTACTGGCCTTCTTCTTCCCCTGATGAACTAGATTACCGTAAGCATAATAGAAATCATGGACCCAGATAGGGATATATGGGCCTCGGGGCCCGGTAAAGATATCGAATCTATGTCATCGGAGTGTGTCTAATGATAGAGGGTACTTGCCCTCTAAGCCCTCTAAGGACAACAACTTCTCTTCCAGAATCGTCCTCAGTCCGTCGACTTTTAATTTGTTGAGTAGCCGGGGAGAAGGAATCTAAATTAGTGGCGCTGGAAGCACAGTCGGTGCCGGATCTGGCACTGTATCAGTTGTTGAAGGGATGACCTCTGAAACTCTCAACGAATCTAGGCGAAACCTAGCACGGATTTCTGCTCGCCGGGATTGTAGAGCCTGGTCATCACCCAGCTCGAAGAATGCAGCCTGGGAGTCAAAGGACTCTCCCTCACTGTCGGAGTTGTGCTCCAGAACCTTAGATACAGGCTCCTTGCCCTTGCCTTTTCCTCTTTTTGGAGGTCCTTCCTTGTCTTTTTAGGAGTAGCTGCCCCCTTGTTGATGACTATACCCCGTGCTCTTTGGCGGGGTGCCATGTCTAATTTGTTCTAGCCATATCTGCAAAACACACCAAAATAAGTTAGAATGGTTAAAGCAAAATTGCAGAGATCATGTTGCAGACAGATTTGCCGAATCGATCGGCAAGTCGCTGAATCACTTTGGCGAGCCAAATCGGGCTCGCCGAAAGGATTGGCTCAAAAATTTCCCAGAAAATGGCCTGTCGGTGATGGGAAGGACCTTTCGGTGAATCGCCGACACCATTCGGCGAGAATAGACAAGCCTGCCGAAAGTTACAGTGTATTTTAGGGGTTAGGGACACAGAAAGTGCGATCAAAGAAGACATTCAGTGAGTCACCGAGTTCACTCGGCGAACTCAAGCTTCTTGCCGAAAATTACATCACCCAAACTCAACAATAGCATGAAAATAAAGGCGATAAAGGGGGATTCGGTGAACCGCCGAGTGGTTTGGTGAGCTCGACCCAGTTCGTCAAACTGCCCAACGTGCCTACTTTCTACCCCGACTTCCAAAATCAAACCCGCAGACCCCAAAAATAAAATCAAACCATACACTTATTCAATTAATTCTAGACCCATAAGGCCCATGCCACTGGAGTACTCATACTTCTCCCGGTTTGGCCAAAATTGGTCATTTGATGACTTTAGCCCTTAAGAATGACGTCAACCGGTCCATCATTGGGAAAATCACGTCATTTAGCACAAATTTGGGTTATTTAGACTTCACCCGACTAGATCTAGCAACAATTAAGCACAACCCACAAAATTTATGATCAATTTTAAGGCATGCAATTCGGGAAATTAGCAAATTAGATATTTTAGCCATGATATTGAAATTAAAATCGGCAAACAAGCACACATATACGCATTCAGAGAAACTCAACACACATCAATAAGAACAAAATGATTGAAAATGAGTTTAATCGCTAATTACGAGTTTGGGGTTCGGAAAATCAACCTTTAATGTCGAATATGAGAATTTGTAATGCTAGGTGGCAAAGTATCCAACTCCGAACACACAATTAATGACTAAGGAACGGTAAAAATGGCCTTTTAAAAACTGTCCAGTTCGCACCCCTTCGGCGATGTTATTTTTGCTCGCCAGACCACTCGGCGAAACGCCGAGTGGTCACTTACCTCGCTGATTTTTACAGGACCTCCAGTTAATGTGAGGGTCCAAACGGCAGACAAAGTCGGGGTTGCTGACCTGTTCGGCAATACACCGATTTATCCATGGGCTTGTCGAGTTTTACAGAGTCCAATATGAGAATTTCTTGAGTCCAACGACGGTCCAAGTCGGGCTTGTCGACCTCTTCGGCGAGTCGCCGATCGGACTCTTACCTCGCCAACCTGCCTTTTTCAAACACATTCCACACTTCAACCTGCACAATCAACACTTGATTATTTCAAAAACAAAAAAGAAAGCAAATAAAAAAATTGGGTTGCCTTCCATGTAGTGCCCTAATTAACGTCATGGCACTATGCAAGTCCTCACTTAAATTTCATTCTTGGGGTGTGCCATAGTATCACTAGGCAACCCCCCCTCATTTTCTTGGGTTTAAATAAAAAGAAATTTGACCCATTTGGGTCTACAACCTCATGATAGAGATGAAATGAGATGTAATTGTCTGACTAAGGGTCGATACATCTTCCTTAATTTCTTTCAAAACTTTATCGGACCTTTCAACTTTGTTGAAAATACGAGAGAACATATCCTCAGACCGGTCAACCTAAGAATCTTTGGGCTTTTGATGCTCGTGGGGAGGAACATACCTATCCTTCTCCCCATCTCTTTCCTTCCTAGTGGGGTTACGATCCCTACACTCTCTATCACGGTGTCTCCAGCCTTCGTCCCTATTCCAACCTTGGTTACCACCCTGCCATGGGTAGTTTGCACGATAACCACCTCCTTGGTTGGCTAGGAAGTTGATGAGTCAACAAATTGGACTCATTTAGGGCTTTATTTTAATAGAAATAGTGTCCTCAAATACTTATTTATTCTAAATATCTGATGAAAACACTTAAGTTTTAGGTATTTGAAGTTTTAGTGGAAGCATGGACACTTAGGCGCAAAAAGGAAAAAGAGGCTGAAAAGAACGAAGAAGCTGAAGCCTGAGCACGCTTGGCGATTCGCCGAAGGGCCGCACTCCGCCCTTTGTTCCAGTGTGCTGAGCCCCGAAGGAAAGGATCAAGTCGGCAGAAAAGGGAGCAGTCGGCGCATCGCTGAGAAGTTCCGCAAAGGAGTTCTATGTCCCCCAATGACACAGAGCACAACGATGCTGAAGGTTGGTGCAAGATGGCGACGAACTATACCAAAGGGCAAATCGCCGAGTTAATCGACGATTCCGACTAACCTCGCCAAGCAATTTGCCAACACTATTTTCTGAAGTCTATAAATACTAAAATCTTTATTAATTTTTGGAGGAGAGTCGAACAATTATTATAATTTCCATATAGAATAGTACATTTTGCTCAAGTGAGAGGGTTTTGGAGACTTGGAGGAGAAAAGGGTTTTCATCTTCAAGATTTTGAGTTGGGTATCTTGGATTCTTCATTCTTGGCCTATAACAAGACTTAAATCTTCATACCCATTTGAATGCAAACTCATTTAGGTATAAATTTCTATTTCTTGATGTGTGGCTAAAACCCCCAATTCTTGTGGTGTGATTTAGCGAATATGAGTTAAGATATTTGTTGGGTCTTGCTTGCTGATAGTTTATTTGTAGTTTAATTGTGATTTAGTTTAGTGATTGTGTATGAATCTAATGAATTTGTAGTTGCAAATACAAGTTTATTTGTGTTTTCGGCTTGCTCGAGAGAGAGAGAGAGGTCGTAAAACTAAGACCACTAAATTGATGGCCTAAGGAGTGGGTTGATATGAGGTTCAATCCGAGAGGGTGAGCCCTAGTCTCATATCCTAACACTCAGCTCGAGAGAGTGAGTGGGGTAAGGCGTAGGATGGCCTTCATGCAGTAAGTGGGTGTCCGAGAGGAATCCATTTGCAACAGGGTAAGTTGGTCGAGAGAGAACTTATTTCCACATAAAGCTTAGCCTAGTCACTATTACTCTATAACTTTTCTATCGAAAGCATGTACCCAATAATTTAGATTAACCCGTATTCCGGTCACATTCCAAGAATTCCCCTCTCATTGTTTAGATTCCATTGTTAATTTGTTGTTTTTATTTATTTGTGACAAAACTCCCATTTGATATTTGACACTTTGTGTCACCCTCTTTTATTTACTATGTTTTTACTCGTTAATATCTTTAGCTACGACTAGTTAGAACTTAGTTTTATTTTTCTATAAATTCTCAAAACCACTGTCATGGGATGATCCTTACCCTTGGTTGGGTTATTATACTATTGCATGACCGTAGACACTTGAATTGGAAGTTGTGTCGTTGATTACGCATTTTAAACATCAAAATGGCACCGCTACCGGGGAGTGGTGTTATTTGAGAATTTTTAGATTAGTATAATTATTGTTCTTCTTAGTGGTAGTCTACATACCTAATTTTTAGTTTTGTTTTGTTTGTTGTGTAAATATTTTCAGAAAGCATGAGTGTTAATGGTAGCAACGATAGCCAGGTAGGCCACCAAGACGACATCGGCAACCTTAACGATGTCCAAGAGCCCATTATCAATGATCCATATCTCATGGGAGGTGTTGGAGCTATCCGTCTACCTCCAGCAGAGGGAAACACGCTATTCCACATAACAAGTACCATGTTACAACTTTTGCAACTAAAGGGACTTTTCAGTAGATTAGCTCATGAGGACCCACACGAGCATCATCGAAACTTCGTAGATGTGTGTGGACCATTCTCGTTCAAAAACATCTCTCAGGAATCAATTCGATTAAGGATATTCCCTTTTTCATTTATGGGCAAGGCATGCAAGTGGCTGGCTGAGTTGCCACTTAACTCAATCACTTCGTGGGAGGAGTTAGTTACCGTATTTAATGTGCAATTTTTCCCTCCCTCGAAGATAATGACTATTCGAGATTGTATCTAAAGCTTCAAGCGTCTGAATGGAGAACATCTGCACGAAACTTGGCTCCGATTTAAAACATTGGTGTTACAATGCCCAACCCATGGTTTACCTGATAATGTGCTCCTTCAATACTTCTACCGGAGTTTAGACTCGATAAACAAATGTAGCTGACCAACTCTCACCCGGAGGATTAATGCAGCAACCATATGCAGTAGCAACTCAACTTCTTGATGGTATGACAACCATTAACATGGCATGGTACAACCGCGAAGACCAGGTCTCATCTGTCACATTTCAGCTATCCAAGGAGCAGGTTGAAAAAGACAATGAGAGAGACCAAATCATGGCCAAGATCATGACGCAGCTTGACATTTGATCCAAAAATGTCATGGGGGCTAATTCCCGTGGTGTCAATGTTGTGGGAGTCGGGGGTGTGAATCTCGAGGAAATGAAGTTTGAAGCCATATATGACGAGGAAGTAAATTTTCTAGCTAACCAGGGTGGGGGCTATCATTCAAACTACCCAAGGCAGGGTGGTAACCAATGATGGGTTAGAGATGACGGCTGGAAGGATCGAGATCGTGAATGGAGGGACCGTAATCCAAATTGGAAGGATGGGGAGAAGGATAAATATGTTCCTCCCCACGAGCATCAGAAGCCCAAGGATTCAGAAGGTGGTAGGTCCAAGGATATGCTCTCGCGCATCTTAAACAAAGTTGAAGGGTCAAACAAAATGCTGAAATGCATGAAAGAAAACGTGTCTACCCTCAGCCAGACTGTCACCCTCATTCTGTTTCAATCGAGCAGTTAGAGACCCAAATGGGTCATATCTCGTCTCATCTCAATCCGAGACAACAAGGGGGTTTGGCTAGTGATACTATGGCTAACCCCAAGAATGAGGTTTGAAGTTAGACTTGCGTCACGCCACGACGTTAACTAAGGCGCTGTTTGGGAGGCAACCCAAAGACCTTTATTGCTTTGTTTTATTTTGATAAAATTATGGTGTGTTGATGGCGCAGGTGAAAGCGTGGAAGTTGAATGAGAAACACAGATTGGCGAATGAAAGATTCATTCAGCGAATTGCCAAATGCTTCGGCGACCCCGACACATTCCGCCATTTGATCCAACCCAGTTTGGGTTTGGATCTGTAAAACTTGGTGGGACAAGTGAACACTTTGTGTATCGCCAAGAGGGTCGGCAATTGAAATTATGTCACCGAATGAACAAGAACTGGACGGTCTTTCCGAAAAAGGTGTAAAAGACTCAAACCTCATTCTCTTTCCATCACTTTTTCACTTTTCTAAACTCACACCTGCACTCTAGTTTTATTATTTCTTGCACATTCTGAGTACTTTAGTTAGTTGAATTGTGCGCAGACTTGGATCACATTGTTGCCTAGCACGTCAATACAATATAATTCAACACCAAAGGTTGGTAATCGAACCCCTCATTTATTTTATTAAAAAATGTACTTATTTGCATAATGATTGATAGTATAAAATCCCTACTGAGTCTCTGAGTTACTGGGATTGCATGTATTATTGATTATGATTCAGTAGCTGTCAGGTGATTTGAGGGTCTCCCATTCAACTGTGCTTTGAGTTGGATTTTTACGTGGGGGAAAATGTGAAACTTCTATAGATCTTCGTTGAAATTGTGTTATTTAAGCCTAAAATTGCATTATCTAGGTTGCGGGGTGAAATTTGAGAGAAATGGGTTGAAAATAAACACATTTAGCTGTTTGGCGAAATGAATAAAACTCACTGAATTGCTCGGCGTTTCGCTTAATGTCCTCATTTCGCCTTTGACTAGATGCTATAACTATCGATTGATCTGTGGCTTTAGGCGGTCAGTTTAAATCGCAAGTCACACTCGGCGACTCGCCGAACGACCAGCTTGTTCACTTTTTTTCTGTGCCCTTATATCATTTGTACATCATTTTTAGCGAATAGCCTAGCTAGATAAGCACTTCGCCAACTAGTTTGGTGATGCAATTCTGCACTTGGAACCCTCCTTTCTCCTGTTTAAATGAACCACCCCGAAACGTAAGAGCACTCGAGTTCAAAGAAGATGAAAAGAAATCAGAGCTATCCAGACAAAGGAAATATACCAAGGAAGCTAACGCTAGAAAGATAATTCCTATTGATCCCACCATTCCTCCGTGGAGATGCGGATTCTACACAGCCATAGATTCATTTTTGGCGGCTCATGACGTGGATAGAATGGGTGAGGCTAATATCACTGTAGAAACTATGGCAAATGAAAACAATGCAAACCAGAATGGAAACACTTCGGGAGCTATTGTTTTACATCAAGCGGATGCATCAAACACCAATGCACAGGCAGATGAAGCGAATGGATAAATAGAATCCCCTTCTTAACTCCCTCACTGTTTTTCTTTGATTGACTTATTGGATATTTTTGTTATTTGTATTTGAGGACAAATACCTTTTATTTGTGGTGGGGTGAGGCCCACACCTTTTGTGCTGATAGTTGTGTTTTGTGTATATATTTGGGTTGTTCTGTTTTAAAATTGTGTTTTATCTGTTTCTGTGGATGTTTGAGCTTGAGGCTCCTTTTATTTTTAATTACAAAATGATTTTGACCCCTTCCAAAAATTTTTGAACTTTTTGCACATTTTTGCCACCCCTCGTGAGTTGAATTTGGTTGTTCGTTTACAAAAATTTGAGTCTCAGTTTTGATCAAAACCGATGACTTGAATAATGCTTTCAATTGAACGAACATGAATGTACGGCTACGATTAAACCAAATGAAGTTGCAAAGACAATATGTGAACTATTTGCATCTCGTTATGATTAGCCATTTATCGAATTGATTCTATTGTAATGACCGTTGCACACTAGCGAAAGTGTGTGGTCTTGTTTGACTTAACTGTCAATGCCTTGTGTGATGAGCTTAATTTGAACCTTGCATGAATAAACCTAGAATTTGCCTCGTTAGTCTGATTGATTTAGTAAGGTGTGCTCTTGAAATGATCTTAGGTAACTTTTGAAGAGTGTGAGCCAAATTTGACATATACCTCTTTTGTGGCCTACCCGTGAGCGTGTGAAACTCTCTTGAACACCCTTTGAGCCTTACCATTCTTTGGAAGAATCTTGATGAACCCTAGACCTTACTTGACCCACTACCTATAATCCTCTTGATTTGTGGTTTAGCAAATAGTCAACTTAGGCCTAAGTTGGGGGTGTGGTGAAAAAGGAAAAGGAGAAGTCAAGAATTGCAAGAAAAGTCTACTTTAACCCCTGGTGTTGAATAATAATGGAACACCTTAAAAAAAAAGGTTGTGGAATAAAGTACAAGAGAAATCGAGTTTCCAAGCAATCCATGGAGGTGAACAAAAAGATTACTTAGAAGCACTAGAAAAAGAATTGATAAAGGAAAAGAAGGGAATGCCTTGAGAATACTACATTTCACGAGGAAAAATTCACTGAGCCTAAATGACCATACCTTTGCACTCATCCCTATTACAAGCCTTAGAAATACCTTTTTAATCTTGAGTAAGCTGAACAAATAATCGATCGGAAAATAAGGGCAAGCCTATGGATGAAAACATGCATTGTGTTCCTCTTTTGAGTGTGAGCGTTGCATCTGATTCCTGATCTTGAATTGATTAACCTTTGTGTGTGAATATATAATCATTCTTTATGTGAGGGCTTTTAGATACTTTTTGTTGAGCTTGAACTTGCACAAGAAACAAGTATTGCGAGCATGAGAATCTTTAGTAATGGTGTGTCACAACTTGAATCTTTGAGTACATAATTGATCCTTGCATAAGTAAATTGAGTCTTATTGTGTGCATTCATGATTGAGTCTTGTGTAGCACTGTTTGAGATACCCTTTTTGAACGGCTGAACTTGAGTTTGCTTGAGGACAAGCAAAAGTTTAAGTTGGGGGTGTTGATGAGTCCACAAATTGGACTCATTTAGGGTTTTATTTTAATAAAAATAGTATCCTCAAATTCTTATTTATTCTAAATATCTGATGAAAACATTTAAGTTTCAGCAATTTGAAGTTTTAGTGGAAGCATGGACACTTAGGTGCAAAAAGGAACAAAAAGGCTGAAAAGAACGAAAAAGCTGAAGCCTGAGCATTGCCAAGCATGCTTGGCGATTAGCCGAAGGGACGCACTCCGCCCTTTGTTCCAGTGTGCTGAGCCCTGAAGGAAAGGATCAAGTCGACGGAAAAAAGAGCAGTCGGCGCATCGCCGAGCAGTTCCGCGAAGCAGTACTATGTCGCCCAATGACACAGAGCACAAATATGCTGAAGGTTGGTGCAAGACGGCGACAAACTATACCAAAGGGCGAATCGCCGAGTTAATCGGCGATTCGACTAACCTCACCGAGCAATCCGCCAACACTTTTTTCTGAAGTCTATAAATACTAAACTCTTTATTAATTTTTGGAGGAGTGTCGAACAATTATTATAATTTCCATATAAAATAGTACTTTTTACTCTAAGTGAGAGGGTTTTCATCTTTAAAATTTGGAGTTTGGTCTCTTGGATTCTTCATTCTTGGCCTATAAAAGACTTAAATCTTCATACTTATTTGAATGCAAACTCATTTAGGTATAAATTTCTATTTCTTGATGTGTGGCTAAAAACCCCAATTCTTGGGGTGTGATTTAGTGAATATGGGTTAAGTTATTTGTTGGGTCTTGCTTGCTGATAGTTTATTTGTAGTTTAATTGTGATTTCATTTAGTGGTTGTGTATGAATCTAATGAATTTGTAGTTGCAAATACAAGTTTATTTATGTGTTTTCGGCTTGCTCGAAAGGGAGGTCGTAAAACTAAGACCACTAAATTGACGGCCTAAGGAGTGGGTTGACATGAGGTTCAACCCGAGAGGGTGAGCCCTATCCCATATCCTAACACTCATCTCGAGAGAGTGAGTGGGGTAAGGCGTAGGATGGCCTTCATGCAGCAAGTGGGTGTCCGAGAGGAACCTATTTACAACGGGGTAAGTTGCTCGAGAGAGAACTTATTTCCACATAAAGTTTAGCCTAGTCACTATTACTCTATAACTTTTCTATTGAAAGCATGTACCCAATAATTTAGATTAACCCGTATTCCGGTCACATTCCAAGAATCCCCCTCTCATTGTTTAGATTCCATTGTTAATTTGTTGTTTTTATTTATTTGTGACAAAACTCCCATTTGATATTTGACACTTTGTGTCACCCCCTTTTATTTACTATGTTTTACTCGTTAATGTCTTTAGCTACGACTAGTTAGAACTTAATTTTATTTTTCTATAAATTCTCAAAACCACTCTCTTGGGACGATCTCAACCCTTGGTTGGGTTATTATACTATTGCATGATCGTAGATACTTGAATTGGAAGTTGTGTCATTGATTACGCATTTTAAACATCAGAATTTCACTTTCTAATTGTACAACGCTTCAAACTTGGCCTCATTGGGATTTACACACTCAGCACCCACAACATTGACACTTATAACACCAGCTCCCATGACATTCTTGGCTAAAATGTCAAGTTGGATCATCATTGTTGCCATGTTTTGGTCCCTCTCTTGGTCTTTCTCATGCTGCTCTTTTGTCAATTTAAAAGTGAGAGGGGAGACCTGATCTTCGCGGGTGTACCATGCCTGGTTAATTTTGGTCATACCATCCAAGAGCTGGGTTGCTATAACGTAAGGTTGTTGCATCAAACCCCCCAGAGAAAGTTGATCAGCTACTCCCTTGGGCAAACCATGAGTTGGGAATTGCAGCACCAACTTCTTGAATCTCAGCCAAGTCTCATAGATTGACTCTCCCTCCAAACGCTTGAAGCTTTGGATAATGTCCCTCCAAATGCGGTGACAGGCTCTTCCCACGAAGTGATGGAGTCTCTTGGCAATTCATCCAACCACTTACATGCTTCTCCCATTAAGGAAAATGGGAACAACCTCAACTGGACAGACTCTAGGGATATGTTCTTGAAAGAGAACGACCCGCATACATCAACAAAGTTTATTATATGCTCATGAGGATCCTCATGATCCAACCCACCAAATAACCATTTCAATTGCAAGAGCTGCAACATGATGCTTGTAATATGGAACACAGTGTTCCCTTCAGCCGAAGGCAAGCGAATAACACCAATCCATCCACAAGATTTGGGTCATTCACATTCAGCTCATTGACATCGTTGAGATTTCCAATGTCATCTTGGTGGCCCACTTGGCTACCATTGCTTCCGTTGACACTCATATCTTTTGTTTCAAAAAGCAACACACAAACCAAAACTGAAAATAAGTAGATTCAGCTATGACTAAAAAGAACAAAATTCAATTTCACCAAAAAATTCTCAACCAATGAGGGGTTTTGGTTTAAAAATTATCAACTACAAACAGTGGTAAACAACAGGAAATAACAATAATGAGACGTGTTCTTGGTATGTGATTCGAGTATAGGCTAATATAGACAAATGTGTAATTGTAACTATTTGAGAATAACTAGTTATCAGTGAGTAAGCTAGGCTATAGAGGAGGTAAACTTTCTCTCGAACAATTTACCCTGAATCAAGTTGATTTCTCTCGAACATCAACAAGAACGCAAAATAAGAACATCTCACACCTTAGTCCATTCACTCTCTCGAGTTGAATATGTGGGATTGGGTTTAGGATTCTGAAACGACCCAAAAAATGCCCGAAAATGTACTTCGGAAACACCTATAATTGTAATTTTCATATATCTCAAAATCCGTGCATGATTTCAGAAATTCGACTTCATATTCTTATTCAGGGGGTCAAATTGAGTGGGAAATGGGTCTAACCCGAATTTTAGAACAACCGTATCAAAATT
>JAJOOF010017450.1:0-17766 GCA_029582545.1 Solanum lignicaule | reverse complement strand
TTGTTCCTTCTAACTTAATTAGCATTCACAATGTAGTCCTAGGGTTTTGAGAGTTGCGGTTATGGGGGAGAATATTGTGTACCTCCTTGTATTCCGAGTGAATTGTTTGAGGTTGTTTCTCTCTCTATATTTTGTACTCTCATATTTATAGTGGATTGCTCATCTCCTTTGTGGACGTAGGTCGATTGACCGAACCACGTTAAATCTGTCTCTTTTGGTATATTTCTCGTTTGTCTTCTTACTCATGGTCTTTCGAGGTTTGCTTTGCTAGCTTCCGCATTACACCTGCTTATTTCGGTCCTAACACGTAATCCTTCATCCACCTGAGGGAAAAAAAAGTACACTCCATCTACTCGTTTTGCAAAAGTCAAGAATTTAAGCTTGTTCAAGCGGACGATGGAAGATGGAGGTCGTGAGATTAGAGTAAAGTGGGCATCAAGGCGCTCCAAGTTTTCTAAATCGCCTATCTCTTCTGGCAATCTTTCAAGCTTTACGCAGAAGGACACATCTATCCTCACCAAACCTTTCAACTTACAAATGCTGCTTGGAAGAGATACAAGGTTTTTTAAACCACGCAAATGTAGGTCTGTAAGATGAGCTTGGGGATGAATGATCGATAATGGCAGTTCCCTTATCCCAGAGTATGACATCGTAATCTTTAACTCAGGCTTCATTATTCCGAGGAATTCTGGAAATTTCTCTAAACTAGAGCAGTATTTTAGATTAAGAGATTTAAGAGATTCTGCATTAACATATGGGAACCTCTCAAGGCTTTCACAATAAGACAAATCTAACCCAATGAGTTTTCTGGAACATCCCAGGGAATTTTGAACCTTTTCAAGACTCCTACATTCTCTTAGATCCAAATACTCTAAATTTGGCATCGCCTTGAAATCTGGTGTTCTCTTCAGGTTTTTGGAGCCCCTTAGATCTAGAAACCGTAGACACGACAATTGCTACTATTCAAAACACATAAAGAATGAGTAAAGTAATAAACGGCATACTCAGTATGTGAAATTAGAAATTGTTTATTTACTTTATATGGAAATTACATGCTCAGAAACTAGATAAAAATCTGGATGTTATTATACATAAAAGGTAAAATAATAACATGCTTAGCATGTTATTATTTGGCACATTTGAATATTGCAATTGTACTCTTAAATTGTCACGCCCCGAGCCTACACCCTGGGCGGGACCGGCACTCGGAGACCATTGCTGGCCCCAAGCGAACCCTTGACCTGACTTTCTTAACTCAGCGGAAACCTAACTCAACAGAATAACTTCATGCAAAGCAAAGTCATAAAACAACTTAACTGATACAAATCTGGCCATAAAGGCACCTCGGGTCTCAAAATAGAGTATTTACATATATACATAGATAAGAGACTCAAAACTAGCTGACTGACTGTCTATGAAGCCTCTAAACTACTGAGATGGATGTTGGGACAGACCCCGCAACACCCTAATAAAACATAACTAAGAACACAAAATAATTGAGTCCTTCGGAATGCAAGGAGGCTCACCACTGACTCTGGAGTGCTCAGCTGGATCAATGACGTGCAGGATGCTGATCCGGGGTACCTGAATCTGCATCGTAATAAGATGCAGGCCAACTGGCATCAGTACATGGAATGTACGAGTATGCGAGTTGGAAAACTAAGCAACAAAGGCTAGAAGGAAAATCTGGAAGAAACTGAAATAGTTTACCTGGCTCAACTCAACTCAACCTGACGGACTTCTTTCAATATAAAGCAATTTAAAACAACTGAGATATAAAGAGAGACTGTTTAAAACATGTTATAAACTCTGTGTGTATACAAAGATACAATAAGCCTGAGATGTATATAGAAATACAATGAACTGATGTGTATAAAAATACAATAATTTCTGTGTAATGAAAATACAATAACTGCTGTGGGAGTTTCTCTAACCGACAACCATCACATAAGAGCTATAGTGATGATACAGCAATCGACCTCACGCTGCCAGAGCATCTTATACCCGGCCAAAGGTATAAGACCTGAACTGCCTAATGGATCCACTAGTCTAATCTGAAAAGGATTCATCTAAAAAGTATGATCCTTTTCTACCCATGGTGGCTAACATGGTTCTATGGGGGCTGTGGGTTCTTTGAACGCTCCCCCAATTCGGTGCTCGATACTACTCCCAAAAATGTACTGGCTCTTATGTTTTTAAAACATATGTTTTCCTGCTGATATGAGATAATTACTCAAAAACTAGCCCGAAGGCTCTTTTGGAAATCTCAGTTTCCAACCTTGTTTAAATGTAAAAACATTTCTTTAAAACTTCTTTGGGAATACATAGTTCCCTAATAACTTTGAGAAATGAACTCAACTTTATGCTCTTGACATAACTTGAAACTCAATACTCTTTACTCGACTTGAAACTCTATGCTCTTTACTCTTTACTTAACTTGAAACTTGAGCCTTAGAATGAAGTTAAAACGTTCAATGAAGACTCTTGAAAAGCTTGGAGGACTTGCTTGAACTTATCTCTTAACCTTGCTTGACTTGACTCTAACTTCTCTTTAACTTGATACTAACTCGCCTTGAATTGGATTATGGATTCAAGGTATATAATCACATGTTATGGATGAGTTCTTGACATTTAAACGCAACTTGAAGTGTTGGAAACAACTTGGAAACATAGGTATAATACCTAGGAACATGCATGAGAAAGTGGGGGATAAAAGAGAAGTCTTGGCGTCCTTGGCGCTCTGCAAGGTGCGGAGCGCCAGCCTTAAAACTTCAAAGGTGAGTTTGGGGCGCTCTGGCAGGCGCATCGCGCTAGGCCCCCAACCCAGAAATTTCAGCAAGTTCATTTTCTCGTTTTCTCACCCTATTTCGCCTAAAATTGAATGGTTTCTTCCCCAATCACTTAGAATCATTAAAAACCCTCAATATACACTTGATTCAACTCATAATTCCATCCGGGAACATGCACCAAACCAACAAGAAACTTCAACAACACAACCACAAACTTCAGCCAACACAACCACAACATCAACAACACAACCCAACAACTTCAACAACATATCCAATCTTTTCTCAAATCAATAAAATGAGTTTGGTGTGTGGGGGAAAGGATCAATCCACACTAAGAACTCACATACCTCGGTAGGGATCACCCCCGACGAAAATCCACGATGATCTTGATGAATCTTTGCTTGATCTTCCCTTTCTCCTCTTCTTCTTCCCTTTCTTTTCTTTCTTGTTCTCTTCTTCACTCAAGAACCCTAACCCTTTCTCTTTTAGAATGGGATAAAAATGATCCAAAATCAGCCTAACACCCAATATAATCCCAAAAGAAATGGCTAGGGAAAAGACCAAAATGCCCTTAAAATTTCCGGACGGACTCCCTGCCAACTGCCCAACTTTCAATGGCCATAACTCGCTCATACGAACTCGGAATCGAGCAAACTCGGTGGCGTTGGAAATATCATTCCACAAGATTTGCAACCATAACTGGAACTACTCCTAACTCATCCTAAACTAGGAGTTACGACTGCTCAAAGTTGGCCAAAAACTCACTGATTTCCACACTTAACCAAATTTTCCAGATTTTTCATTTTTCTAAAAATGACTTTCAAATTTCAAGTTTTTCCATAGTTATTTCAAATTGCTGGATGTTACATAAATGTCCCCTATATTTGACTACGATAACAAAACAAGTGAACTATTCCATCAATAAATTGGCCAGAGAAACATACAGCAAATCCCAAGAAGTTCTCACTAACATACCAATTTTCAGGCAATTTGACTGATATACTTCTACCACCTTCCCGATGGTGGAACCATCTTGGGACATTATGCCCTTTAGTGGTGAACACTCTTAGTGACAAGAAATCTGAAGCAGAGATATCATGCTGCAATGATGAGATTTTCTGAAACAATGAATTACAGATCGAATCATTACTCCAATCTGCACGTATTTTATCTAATTGCTGTGGAAATTCTGGCAGCTGTGTAAGCCTCTTGCAATCTGATAAGTCCAAGGATAGAAGAGCACCAAGCCGGGCTATGCTTCGAGGCAAATACTCAAAATTATTTCTACTTAGATTCAACTCTTTTAAAGAGTATAAGCATCCAATGTCTTCCAGAACTCCAACATCAATTAGATTGCATTTACTGAGATTCAGAATTTCCAAAGAGCGTAACCCATTGGATGGGATATCGACACTGTTTCTGCAGTGCACCCTATTCTTCCATTGCTTATGTTATTGAAATCTCACGGTAAGCTTGTTATGGTTGGTGCACCAGAAAAACTGGTGGAGTTGCCCGTGTTTCCTCTACTTATGGGTAAGCAAATCCAAGATTTCAAATAATAAAGTTCAGACTGAAGTATATATAATGTGGTCCTTCCTTGGGATTCCGCACATAGCGGAAGCTTAGTTCACCGGTGTCTTTTTTTAAGACTAAAGTTTGTATATATAATGTGGAAAACAGGAAGGAAGCTATCTAGTAGCTGGAAGTTGCATAGGAGGGATGAAAGAGACTCAAGAAATGTTGGATTTCGCGGCAAAGCATTACATAACACCAGATATTGAAGTGGTGCCAATGGACTATGTGAACACCGCGTTGGAACGTCTTCTGAAATCAGATGTGAAATATCGTTTCGTGCTCGACATTGCATTCAACAAGAAATGAGAATGGGTTCAACTATGTAGCAGTGTTTCTTTGCTAATTAGATTACATTAATTTCAGAGATGATCAATAAAATGTGTTTCTTGCACTTATTAAAATAGAAAAAGAATGTTAGTACATTTTACAGTAGATATCAACAGAGACTATGCAACTTCAGTAGAACTTGATGTTTGGGGAGAAATTATCTGAGCTCCATTGGATTCGGAAGCTTCTTTCGTCCATCTGCAATTTATCTATTTGTTAGGAAATGGAAAATGTGATTCTATTTCAAAATGAAATATAAAAAGAATAAATTTTTGCATACCCAAATTGTTCATGTCCCCAAACTCACTGCTGATTACTGATATGTAACCTATGATTTTTAGGAGAGGAGTAGCTGGCCTCTTCATATCCCAATATGCAAAGCTCAGATTCATTTTTATACAACAAACGAACTCCAAATTTCATCTTTTCTCCAAAATCATCATCTGTTTCTCCAAAATCATCTACATGACCAATAAAATATAACTTAATGCACCCATAGTCATTTGGTGTTTTTCCATTTGCATTAGATGCATCCCATAAGCCACCAAGAGATACAAACAAAAAATGAATATCCCATTCATCAGTATATTCTGAATGGTCGTTGGATAAGGAAAATTCCTGGGTCATCGATGACATCCCATCATCACATGATAAGGGAATCAAATGAGCTGTGATGCAATCAATAATTAGTTTGCCATAGTAACATACAGCAAACCCCAAGAAGTTATCCGGTTCATACCAATTCTCAGGCAGATTGACTGATACACTTGTGCCCATTCCCTGATAGTTGAACCAACTTGGGATATCCTCCGCCCAACTCCTAAACACTCTTAGTGACAACGACTCTGAAGAACAGATGTCATGCTGCAATGATGAGATATTCTGAAACAACGAATTACAGATCCAATCATTGCTCCAATCTGCATATATTGTGTGTAATTGCTGTGGAAATTCTGGCAGCTGTGTAAGCCTCTTGCAGTATGATAAGTACAACAATCGAATGGCACCAAGTTTGGATATGCTTTGAGGCAAATGCTCTAAATTCTTTTCATTGATATACAACTTTTTTAAATAGGATAAATATCCAATGTCTTCTGGCAGCTGTGCAAGCCTCTTGCAATCTAATAAGTTCAAGGATCGAAGAGCACCAAGTTCGGATATGCTTTGAGGCAAATGCTCAAATTTATTTCCACAGAGATTCAACTCTTTCAAAGAGGATAAGGATCCAATGTCTTCCGGAAGTCCTCCATCTATTATATTGCAGTAGCTGAGATTCAGTACTTCCAATGAGAATAACCCTTTATTCACCAGAGGGAACACAAAGTACACTCTATCTTCTGATTTTCTTTTCTGAAAAGCCAATGATTTAAGCTTGTTCAACCGACGATGGAAGACGGAGGACGTGAGATTAGAGTATAGCTGGCATCAAGCTCCTCCAAGTTTTCTAAATCACCGATTCCTTCTGGCAAGCTTTCAAGTTTTGAGCACCCAAACACAGATAGCTTCACCAAACCTTTCGACTTACAAATGCTGCTTGGAAGAGATACAAGGTTTGTCATGCCACCCAAATGTAGCTCTATAAGATGATGTTGGTGATCAAAGAAAGATAATGGCAGTTCCCTTATCCTAGAGTATGACGTCATAATCGTTCTGGCAGTTCCCTGCTTCATTATTCCAAGGATTTCTGGAAAATTCTCTAAACTATAGCAGTATTTTAGATTCAAAGATTCAAGAGATTCCACATTAACATATGGAAACCTCTCAAGGCTTTCACAAAAAGACAAATTTAAATGGATGAGTTTTTTGCAATACTTCAGGGAATGATGAACTTCTTCAAGATTCCTACATTCCCTTAGATCCAAATACTCCAAATTTGGCATCCCCTTGAAATCTGGTGTTCTCTTCAGGCTTTTGGAGTGACTTAGATCTATCCTTCGTAGAGACAGAAATTGCTGCAGCTATTCAAAACACAGAAAGAATGATAGTAAATGACATGTTTATTTGACTACTTTATATGGAAATTACATGCTCAGAAACTATTAGTTTGAGTTTATGGAATTAATAACTTATTTTCATTTAAACACAAGAGTCATATATAATTCTACGACAAGACAAAATAGAAAGTATCTCAAATAGAATGGTACCTTTGTTTCATTCCATAAATAATGCAATGAACTCCATCGGAGAGCAAGATTAACAAGCCTTCTCGGATTAAAATTTTCTGGCAATAACTTCCAAGGATAGGAATGCCACACAAACCAACGCAAGTTGTTTGAAAGGTACTCAATAGAGCAATTGGGAGTATCTTCGAAATCCCTTTGAGAAGCCCATGGATGATATGACATGCATAATATCCTAAGCCTTTGCATATTTTGCATTGCCTCTTTGCTAAAGCATAGTTTTTCAGAATATATTAACCAAATTGCTTCGACTGTCATGGTCCCCTATAAAAAGGTAATGAGTCAACAAATCATAACTTCACATGTCATGTACAATTCACTTATCAATATCATTATTTTCTTACTCTACCGGTCTACCCCCAAATGCTATTTTTGTCATGTTTTATAATATATTTATCATTACACTTGAAGTTCTTGAAGAGTTAGCACCATGAAACAAAATTTACGGTACAAATATTAGTTAAAGAGCATATGAAGCTAGAGGAACAGAGTATGTATATATATATATATATATATGTGTGTGTGTTTGAAATATGAATACTATTGCATTGTTTAGCGTACTTACCATATTGTCCATCATCACATCTTTGAAATCTTCAACATTCCATAGTCTGCTAGGTTTTCCGGAATCTTTTTGCATTTTCACTATGTATTTGCCCATATCTTGAATCAAATCGTGCATTTCAACTCTATCATATTCAGAGATGAACACAAGGGATTTGTCAATTAGGACATCCAATATGTCTTCAGCTCCAGAATCATAGCTCTCAACAATTTGCATGACTTTTTTTCTTTCATGCCGACGGAAGATACATGCGATATCAAGAAATATCTTTTGCTCTTCGGCATCCAACCCATCGTAACTTATTTTGAGTTTTTCAACAATTTCTGAATTAGAATTTTTCTTTATTTTGTCTACAATTTTTTTCCACTTATCTACGCCTTTCTTATGCAACATAGAACCCCACACCTTGAGGGCAAAAGGAAGCCCTTTAGCCTGATTTACTACCTCCAACGAGAACTTCTCAAAACACATATCTGGAACTTCTTTTTTGAAAGCATGTTGATTAAACAATTGCATAGCTTCAAGATCAGGTAGTGTATGCACTTCATATATTGCATCATTATTCTCTATCAATTTTTTGTTTCTAGTTGTTACAACAACTTTGCTGCCATTACCAAACCAATCAACATCACCTGCTAAATACTCCAAATGATCACCATGATCTATGTCATCAAGCACAATCAACACCTTCATAGAACAAAGTCTGCTCTTAATCATGCGCTTCCCATCATACTTATTATTGACGTAATCATCTTTTTTTCTTAACAGTACAGAGAGAAGGGTATTTTGTAAAGAATGCAGTTGATTCTTTTTTACATTTTCTTTAACATCGGCAAGAAAACAAGCTGCTTCAAATTGATCAGATAGAGTATCAAAGATGGCTTTTGCTATAGTTGTTTTACCAATTCCGCCTGTTCCCCAGATTCCTACAATCCAAACATTATTGATTTCCATTTGAAGTAGGGATTTTAATTCCTCTAAATGAGCATTTATTCCCACAAAATCTTGCAAATAAGATAAAAAATGAGCACTCTTGCAAAGTTTGGAAGAGATGTGGTCGACAATCTGATCAATTTTCATCGATTGATTAATCCTACATAAATTAGAGAAGCTAAGTCAAGTATTAGAAAGTATTTCATAATTTTAATGTTCAAGAGCGTATTAAATAGGAAACATTATAGTTCAGGGTAATATATAGAAACATATTGTTATTTTTTTTCATCAAAAGCAATTATTTGTTTCCAACTCACCCATCATGAATATCATGTCCTTTTAGATCTGCGGCAGCAGTTAGGGCATTCCTCCATCCTTGAACTTTCTGCATCCCCTCAACATCATCCTTATACCGTGATTCGTGTTTGGTAAATGCTTCTGCAAAGCTCTCACTTTGGTATCGAACATGTGATGGATCCACATAATAGAAGACCGGTACAACTGTTTGTGTATTTTCTTTCTCCTTGCATTCCATAATCTTCACTAGTTCATTCAAGCACCACCTTGACGTAGCATAATTCTTTGAAAAAACGATTACAGCAACTTGAGACTCTTCTATCGCTTGCACGAGTTCTTCTGAGATGGAATCGCCATCCTCTTGCCTTTCATCATCTAGAAAGGTGAATATTCCCCTATTTTTCAAACCTTTGTACAAGTGACTCGTAAAATTATTCCGGGTATCATCTCCTCTGAAACTTAGAAACGCATCGTACTTCCATGGAGGACAGTACTGTGAATTACTTGTAGAAGAAGATGATGCCATAGATTCAATTAATTGTTTGAAAAGAAAAAGTAAAGTGTATGGATCGGATGAGATCAATTGATGAACAAATTAGTTATATAGAGGAAAGAAGAAATAAACATTCCAGTCAACTAATAATATTAACAGGAAATTTCTTAATGTCTACTTAGTCAACTCATTAATTATTGGATTAATTACTTGGGTGAATTCCTTTTAAAAAATAATTACTTATTTTAAATATATTCTCTAATTATTACCATTTATAGCAATATATAACAATATTATCTACTTTATTAAAGTTGTGTCAACTTTCTCTCTTTCGCTTCTTTCTCTTTTTTCTGTGTCTCTCCTTATTAAGCAAGGATGACAAATACTTTTTGATGAATTGAATGGTGAAACAAACATATCTCAAATGGAAGTTTGCTCATCTTGATTATTATTTTTCTATTTTATTTGAATTTTTATCATGTTTATATTATTTTTTTAAAAAAAATCTTGGTGAAAAATTATTGTTCTTTTTGTTTTTTTTTTTAACTTAAAGATGGGCAAGCCCATTTTATTGATTATTGTTCTTTTTGTTGAATAAAAAGTTTCGCACTTTTATAAATTGGAGATGTTTCCTTAATATAGTAACACAATAATCATTAGGATTAAACAATTTTATTTAGAAAAAATATTCTCTCGATATATATAGTATAATTTTCTTTGTTGATTTTGTCAAGATTTACAATTATTAGCTTCTGCGTAACACCTTGAAGTAATGCTTAATTGTCAATATATAAAAAATTTAATACATTTTGCATTAAATGTTTAATTCTTTTCTAATTCAACTTTAATATGTGTGTAATACATTTTTAATTCATTTTGCAACTTAATGTCTCTTCATTTGTTACAATTAGATTACTTGTCTAATTCATTATTGATACAAGTTTTATTCAGTCTACGAATCATTGATTGCTCTTTCGTTTGCTACATTTTGCGTTTATGTTTAATTTTGTTCTAATTCAACTTTAATATGTGTGTAATACATTTTTAATTCATTTTCTAGTTTATTGGTGATGTGCAAGAAAAAAACATGACAAATCAGATTATTTCACTACTACTAAAAATGTATTACACACATATTAAAATTGAATTAGAAGAGAAATAAACATGAATGCAAAATGTAGCAAACGAATGAACAGTCGATGATTAGAAGACTGAATAAAACTTGTATCAATAATTAATTAGACAAGTAATCTAATAGTAACAAATGAAGAAACATAATAAATTGTCAAATGAATTAAAGTTGAATTAAAAATGTATTACAAACATATTAAAGTTGAATTAGAAGCGAATTAAACATGAATGCAAAATATAGCAAACTAAAGAACATTATGTAATCAGTAAACTGAATAAAACTTGTATTAATAATGAAATAAACAAGTAATTCAATCGTAACAAATCAACCAATAAACTACAAAATGAATAAACTTATATTAAAAGTGTATTACACAAATATTAAAGTTGAATTAGAAGAGAGATTTAAACATGAATAAAAAATGTAACTAATGAAAGACCAACCAATGATCTATAGACTGAATTAAACTTATATCAATAATAAATTAAACAAGTAATCTAATAGTAACAAATAATAAACTACAAAATGAATTAAATTTGCATTAAAAGTGTATTACACAATACTAAAGTTGAATTAGAAGAGAAAAATTAAGAATAAATGAAAAACGTAACTAATGAACGACAAGACAATAACCTATAGACTGAATTAAACTTGTATTATTCATGAATTAAACTTGTATTATTCATGAATAAAACATGTATTATATGTGTCTTATAAATTATTTTGATTTATCACTAAGAAAATGAGGGACGATTGCAATATGTATTAAAAATGTATTGCGCATATCTTATAAATGTATTATTAGTGTGTTACCTAAATTATTCGTGTTGGTATCACTAAGAAAGGAGTGAAGTGTGCAATATGTATTATTCATGGATAAAACATGTATTATATCTATATTTTGATTTGTATCACTAAGAAAAAGAGCGATGTTTGCAATATGCATTACAAATGTATTGTGCCTATATTAAAATGTATTACAAGTGTGTTACTTAAATTATTTTGGTTGATATCACTAAAAAATGAGTGAAATTTGAAATATGTATTGGACATGTAGTGTTCATGATTTTAATACAATTATGAAATATATCTAATATAACTATTCATTTAAGAATAGTTATTTAAATGAAAATTTCTAAAAGAAGAAAAAAAATTAAATAAAAAAGAGAGGAGGAAGAGAAAGAATGGCACAGAAAGAGACGAAGAAGAAGAAAAGTAAAAAGAAGAAGCATAAGAGAAAAAAAGGCAGAGAAAGAAGCGAAGAAAGATAGACAGTACAATTTTTTAATTAAAAAAAATGTTATATTTAGTTAGAAAATTTATATTGCCATAGATGGTAAATTTTTTTTAATATAGGATATTTATGTGATTTACCCTTAATTGTTTAAGGGAAAATGATGAGGGCAACTTGAGAGTCTTTGAAAGCTTTCAAGAGTTCTTCTAGAAATTGCCATTCTCTAGCCTTTTATCAATTTAAAAGGTGACTATTCTCCTCCTTGTTAAAAGTTCATACAAGTAACGCGTAATTGTTTTATGAGTATCTTCACCTCTCAGTAGTCAACTAGTACATTTACATTGAATATTACCCATCCATAGTAAGTAGTAGGAAATTTCTTCACGCCTTCCACGCATTTATATTTGATTGTGACATGGATTAAAGTGCTGACAATTGTGCATGAAGTTGACGAATTCCAACAAAATTTGGGAAAATGTCACCCAACTTGCAAAGGGACAATAAAAACTGAAAAAGGCCGAAGGGGCTTAACCAAATTTTACATCAAATTTGGTGTCAGCACTATTTTTTGTGTAATCAACTCTAATCCATTGCATCAAATTCTATAACAAAAAGGAATATTTTTCTCTCTCTTCATTATTATATTATTATTTTTTATTTCATTTATATTTTCTTATTTCATAAAAGAAATTCTTTATAAAACATTCACCATATATAATTCATATTATTTCCTTTTATAATAGTTTAATATAAAATTATTTTTGTACCATAATTTTTCAAATAATATAAATTACTAGCAAATATTATACATTATACATAAAAATAGATAATACAAATAAAAGTGAAATCATTAATGAAATACAATTAAATAAAAATTACATAATTGAAAAAATTATTTTAAATTCTACATAAATATTCAACTTTCAAGATCACTACTGTGCTCTCATAAATGCTCTATTAATGCATTACGTAGTTTAAAATGAGATTCTTTGTCCTTTATTTTTTTATATCGAGCTAGAAATTGTTGAAATTGATAATTTTCATCTATTGCCATTTCCACGGTCGGAGTTGGACCTTTCGACGCATCTTGAATTGGTGCATTAAGATCACATTCATCCTCAATTATCATGTTGTGCATTATAATACATTGAAGTTAATATATCATGTAGCACTTCTTTTCTCCAAAAATGTGACGGTCCTACGATAATTGCAAAACGAGATTGCAAAACTATGCATTTTATATTTCAATTTTGATGTATGTCAATTACTACTTTGTTGAATGTTTATTATTTTCGGTTATTTGTAAGTATATTATATTATTTATTTAAAAATTTATATGTTTGCATTTTTAATTTTTGTGAAGGTTAATTGTAGTTATATCCAATTATAATTTATAGTAGAATTAAGATAAATTTAATTTTTGAAAAAATTCATATATAGAAAAATTAATTTATAAAAAAGTTAAATTTTATATCTAAAATTAATATTATAAAAAATATTACATAAAAAAATAATTAAATATACAAGAGATTTAATTAAAACATACAATTTATATAATGTTTAATTAAAAGTTTGTATAATGAAATAATATTAAAATATTGAAAAAGTGAATTGGTGTGATGAATAGTGTTACACCAAATTTGGTGTAAAAATTGGTGTGGGTTGGAGCTCAAAACACCAAATTTTACACCAAATTTAGGATTTGGGGTGTGTTTAGTAGAGTAAATATACACATAGGAAAAATTCTTTTGGCCAGAATGGTAAAATAACATATTTCACACTATGTTATTTTACTTTTTTGAACATTTTTACCCTTTTAACTTTAATACATTTTAATTAAAAAAAAAAAAAAGATCAGTTTATTTAAAATAAAAAGGATATTATAGAATTTTAAAATTTTTGGCCAAATTTTTTGGCCATTTAGCATTACCATTTTTTAATTTACTCCCTTTGTTCCTATTTGCTTGTCATAGTTTTTTGTTTAGAGTCAAACCATATGAACTTTGATTAACATTTTGAAATGTATTATTTCATCATACTGATATATATATTTAAAGTTGGACATCCTTCTTTGGAAAATAACGTTGTATATATATGTCAAATTCTACATTTAAAGGATATATATTTAAAGTTGGACACCCTTGATAAAAGTTATGCATTTGGCGTAGTGGTAATGAGTGTCCAATTGAATGATGGAGTTTCGGGTTTGAACCCAAATAGCACAATATTTTTTTAAAATTTTATTTTGACAGTCACACACAATTATTCTTGAACACCCTCAATAAAATTTCCGAATCCGCTACTAGGTGTGAGAGCCATGCGCCTTACAAGGCGTGGCCTCACACGTGCCTTTCTTTTTACATTGTTAACCGCGTTAAAAAATTTGGGTTATGGTGTGGGGATCATGTGCCTTTACCCCTTTGCTCTTTAATCTTTTTTGTTGTTCTTTTGGAATTTTGGCAAAAATAAAAATAAAAATTGCCCTTTATGCTCTGGACTACAAAATGGACAGCTAAAAGTACAATAGGATGAAGCTTCAAAGAAAAAGAGTATCCCAAATGAGAAGAAACAAAATATTTGGAGAAGTTAAATGGAATTATTGTAATGAGCGGAGCCACTTTACGTGAAGGGTGGTTTGGTGCACACACGGTAACATCCGGCAATTTGAAATATCTATGAAGAGTCTTAGAAGTGGAAATAGTCATTCTTGGAAAGAATTCAAAAATCTGGAAATTTGTCAAGTATGGGAAAAAATGAGTTTTTGGCCAACTTTGAACAGTAATAAATCCTAGCTCAGGATGAATTAGGTGTATTTCCAGTTTTGTTTGTGAAGCTCGTGTAATGATCTTTCCAACGCCACCGAGTTTGCTCGATTCCGAGTTCGTATGAGTGAGTTATGCCCTTTGGAAGTTGGGCAGTTGGCAGGGAAATTAGTCCGAAAATTTTAAGGGTATTTTGGTATTTTCCCTAACCAATTTTTTTTGGTTATATTAGTGTTTTAGACTGATTTTTTGATCAGTTCTTCCCCTTTTAAAAGAGTGAGAGTGAGGGTTTGTGAGTGAAGAGGAGAAGAAGAGGAGAAAGAGAAGATCAAGCAAGGTTTCGTCAAAGATCGTCGTGGATATCGTCGGGGGTGATCCCTACTAGGTATGTGAGTTCATAGTGTTGGTTTGGCTCTTTTCCCCACACGCCAAACTCATTTTATTTCCGCGAAAAGATTGGTTGTGTTGTTGAAGTTGTTGGTTTAGTACATGATTTGGTTGTGTTTTTGAGATGAATCTCTTGTATGTTGAGGGATTTTATGATTCTTAGTGTTTGGAGTTGAAACCCTTGAAGTTAGGGTGGTTTAGAGTTGGACAAAGGAGGAAGAAAAGTCGAGTTTTCGGGGAAAAGGGGTGGCGCGTCGCGCCTGCCAGCGCGCCCCAAAAGGGACTCTGAAGTCCAGCCCTTGGGGCGGCGCGCCTGGCAGAGCACCAGCAGGCCCCTTCTGAGCTTTGTGGTCTGGTGCCCCGCGCCTCTCAGAGCGCCAAGGACGCCAACCTTTCCCATTCATTCCCCACTTTTTCATGCATGTTCCTTGGCATTGTACCTATGTTTCATAGTTGTTTCCAACACTCCAAGGTACGTCTAAACGTCAAGAACTCATCCATAAACGTGTGATCATATACCTTGAATCCATAATCCAATTCAAGGCGAGTTCGGATCAAAGTCAAGTGAAGTTAGAAGTCAAGTCTAGAAGTGAAGAAGTAAGTCAAAGCAAGTTTTCTAAGTTGTTCAAGAGTCTTTATTGAACATTTTAACTTCGTTTTAAGGTTCAAGTTTCAAGTCAAGCAAAGAGTATAGAGTTTTAAGTTAAGTAAATAATCTCCCACTAAAGTTATATTACTTTTATATAAGTAAAGTTGAGTTTGTTATTGTTTTATCATTAACGAGCTAAGTTGTTTACACTGTTTTACAAGCTTTATATATTGCATGTGTCTTATTGCTTTATTTATTGAGTTCAGTTATTCATGAGTCGAAGAGAGCCAAGGTAAGTGTTCACTTGTACTCCTTTCAAGATTAAGTTGTTGCTTAGTTTTCTAGCTCGCATACTCATACATTTAATGTACTGATGTCAGTTGGCCTGCATCTTATAACGATGCAGACACAGGTACCCAGGATCAGCATCCAGCACGCCGTTGATCCAGCTGAGCATTCCAGAGTCAGTGGTGAGCCTCTTTGCATTTCAGAGGACTCGGTTATTTTGTTCTCTTAGTTTTGTTTTATTAGGATGTTGCGAAGTCTGTCCCAACATCCATCTCAGTGTTATAGAGGCTTCATAGTCAGTCAGTCAGTCAGTTAGTTAGTTTTGAGTCTCTCATCTATGTATATATGTAAATATTCTATTTTGGGACTCGAGTTGCCTTTTAGGCCAGATTTTTATCAGTTAAGTTGTTTTATGTCTTTGCATTGCATGGAGTTATTTTGTTGAGTTAGGTTTCCGCTGAGTTAAGAAAGCTAGGCCAAGGGTTCGCTTGGGGCCAGCAATGGTCTCCGAGTGCCGGCCACGTCCAGGGTGTAGGCTCGGGGCGTGACACACACATCGCTAGAAAATTATGTGGTATATTAAGATTAAATATTACTCTGTTATTACAAGTGTATATTTAATTTTTGGAAAAATCTTTTTGGTCAGAATTTGGCCAGAATGGTATTTTACCTATGTAATTCTACCTTTTTGAATATTTTTACCCTTTTAACTTTAATACATTTTAATTAAAAAAAAGATTAGTTTATTTTAAAATAAAAAAAATATTATAAAAATTTTAAATTTCTGGCCAAATTTTCTGGTCATTTAGCATTATTCTTAATTTTTTACACCCTTAACATAACTAAGAAAAATATTTGCATACCTTTCGCTAAATTTCTAACTCCGCTACGGTATTTATTGCTCCTCAAGTACAAACACCAACCTCCCTTTATCTTCTCTGCCAAAAATTGATTGAAATTTGTCTTTAATTTTACAGGAAGCAAAGACGACTTTGACTTTAAAAACTCTACTGGAATGGAAGATGTAATTATTGATATTTTTTCAAAAAAGTTTTTTGTGTCTAGTGTATTTTTTGACCATACATTCTAAAAAACCATCAAAGGATATGGTGGAGCGGATAAGGTTGCTCCTCACTTAATCAGAGGTTTCGAGTTCGAGCCTTCGGTATGGAAAAATTCTTGGTGTGGAGTGCTTTTCCTCCAAATGGGGCCCTACGTGACGCGGATTTAGAATAGTCGAGCTCCAATGCGGGTACCGGACATCGGATAAAAAAACCAAAAATAAAAATAAAAATATGTTCTAAGAAATTTCAGCCCACAAATCCAATGGGGTTTTAACCATACATTTATTACTGATTTGAATCTATCGCAATTGAATATATATGAGTACGTTTCACCATCTCTTAAATTTCTATGACTTGAAATTTGGTATAAAATTATTAATTAGTAAGACACTATGTAATTATTTCAAATTATAAAGTGAATTAGTATTTATGGTTGAAACTATAAACTATAAAGTGAATTAGACTTGACTTCGCAATGAATTGATGAAGTCAAGTCGTGTTGTCGGTGACATAAAAATTACCCTTCTTTTTTCTTTGCACTTTTATTTGCTTGTACTTTTAGTGGTTCATTAATTGTGTGCATATTGCATTAAAGTTTCCAAGAAATTTCCTACCTACTTCTACTAATGTACATATTTATTATAGTAATTTTTTTGACCGTTATTTATCTTCAATACAATGAAGTCTACTATTCATGCTTGACCAGTCACAAAGAAATTGCTAGAACATTAGCTTACCATTTCAAAAAAACAAGGCCCACAATTTGTTAGGTAAAGTTTCACTTTATGTCTTTCTTTTTAGATTATTTTTCTTGAGAAATGTTTTGATTCTAAAGTGAGTTCTAATGGATATCAATAAAATCGATATGATATTTCAAGTTAAATCGGTAAGGTAATGTCTAGCCTCCCTTACTTGTACTCTTTTTTTTTCAAATCCCTTACTTGTACTTATTCTTATTGATATCTTTTTATTTTTAATAAAAGACTCATGGACACTTATCTAGCGGTAAATTTGCTAAAAATAATAGGAGATTTTTAGTTCCTTTCGCCAGCAAGATTGTTAGAAAATGAGATATTTCTAGATGTTTTTTGTTTAATTGTTATTTTCTTAAATATTATGTTAAGTATGTAAAAGAAAGGTAGTCCTTGTTT
>JAJOOF010017449.1:0-16300 GCA_029582545.1 Solanum lignicaule | reverse complement strand
ACCACCACCACTACCAAAGAAAAAGGAAGAATTATGTTCGAGACTTAATTTAACATAGTATCAGAGTCAGGTTTTTTGACGCCCTTGGACTGGGGGGAGGTGTGTGTGAGAGAGAGAATATACTTCTTGTCCTTGAATATTACGCGCTCTGTACCAAATAGTGGAACCCTGAACATAAATTATACATTGATTATATATGGTTATACATATATGTATATTATTCACCCACCTACTCTAACAGGTTGTAAAGGAATCACTTCGAATGGCTTCAATAGTTCCCTGGTTTCCAAGAATGGCACTTCAAGATTGTGAAATTGAAGGTTTAATTTGACTTCTTTACAAGTAACTATGAGTAATATATTGAATGCAAAATATTAATATTAACCCTCTAATTTTTATGTGAATTTAGGATTTACTATCAAAAAAGGTTGGAACATTAACGTGGATGCTAAATCAATACATTTTGATCCAATGATATTCAATGATCCACATAAATTCATTCCTTCAAGATTTGATGTGAGTTTCTCAACAAACACATAACATATGTATCTATCTATATAAATTGTTATAAGTTAATCATAGTGAAATAATTATATACATAATCGATATAGTATTTCGAAAAGATTTAATGATTAATCATAAGTAAATTACTATGTCTAAATGTAACATCAGGTGCGAGTAAAATTTTTTTATATTGAAGTTGTGATGATCTCATGTTAAAAATGTTCAGGACGATTCAAAACCATACAGTTTCTTAGCATTTGGAATGGGAGGAAGAACATGCCTTGGATTGCATTTGGCTAGAGCCATGATGCTTGTTTTTGTCTATCGTTTGACCACATCCTATAGGTTCGTTGAAAGTATTAGATTCAAATGAAAGTATTGAAAAATGTACAAATGAAACTTGGATCTAATTTTACCTTTTTAATGTATTTTTGTATCAGATGGAAAGTATTGGATTCAGATGAAAGTATTGAAAAATGGACACTATTCTCGAGACTAAAAAGTGGTTGTCCCATACATGTCACGAGTATAGAAGAGGAGAGGGACTCCCCAAATGCATCAAAAACATGAAGCCAAAATATTCACAGTATTGCAATTATTTAGGTTTAAATTATTTACCAATATTTCATCATATGGAGAGATGTAGATTTGTTTTTTGTTTTTTGTTTATTTAGATGAATTGTATATAGCTATTATATTTCTTATAAATTTTTAAGTTAAAAACATTTTTACCCCAAGCTTAGTAATTATTCTATCCTATGCTTCTATATTTCGATTTTTTTCTTGTTTACTAGAGGAATAGGTCTTACAATGCGTAAATTCAGAATTAATCGGAGCTCAGTCGAATATTGAACAGGAAATGAACTATGTACTAGTGGGCAAGTTCCCTTTTAATCAACTATTTCCCAATTCCAAGTTCCAACTCAAATGTGTGACATCAAAGAAAACTACAAGAAAAGCTGCTGGCATCCATGAATTTTTGTATTTGGCTTCCTCTAACCTTAACATCATAAGGCAATTGGCATCTTTTTATAGGATGTAATATATATAGACTAATCTATATTCTCTTCATATCAAAATAAGTGTTATTTTAGCAAAAACTACATTCATAAATAAATCAATAAACGTCTCTTGAAAATTGAACACTATTAAGAAGATATGAAGTACAATATAAAGTTATAGTTGGAAAAACATACTAATTTTGTCTTTAATTATTTCTAAGGTAACACTTATTTTGGGATAACTTTTTTTTTGTTGAAGTGACAATTATTTTGAGACGGTGGGAGTATCATACAAAAAGATTTAATGTAATGATGCAAGCTAAACCTATAATTGGTTCAACAAATTCTATCCATGCATGCAACTATATATATGTAAGGGGTTTTGGAATCATTTCAACCTATATTTAGAAGCACCCCCATATATATAGATGATCAGTTGAGATTATAATTTATTAGGGTTAAATAAATCTTAATTACTATACTACTTAATTAATTAAGATAGAGCTACATATAGCCTTTGCTAAATGGAGAAGTAGATAGCCTTTTATTTACTGAGATTAGAGTTTGTCAATCACATGCCTAACTGATAGGATTCTTAATATATTTAGTTTTCAGTCATCTAGTTAAATGAATTTTCACACGTCTAAATGTTTAAATTTTGGTGCACAAAACATACTATACTGCATTCACTCAGGGTCCAGGTAAGGACTGCACCCCAAGGGCCAATGGTGTGATATAGACGGGTTTGTCTTAATGCAAACATTAGTGTCTTATACACCTATTATATAGTGATATACGTTGAATATACACTACATATTTGTAAAACAAAACCAAGAGATTAGTACTCTTATTTTTTGTGATGGCTTTATTTTGTTAGGGTGCTGTATAATATTTTTTTTTAAAAATCTTTGAACATAGTCATACAAATTACTATAATTATAGCCTTGTGTTTGTTAAAATTTGTGTCAAGTCATTAAGTAATTTTGGTTTGATATTGTTTGGAAAGGCTCACATACTCTCATTCATATTGAACTTCTTTTTTTCAGTGACATTCTATCACAAAATCCATTGACAACTAGTACCACGCAGACTAATTAAATTGGCATAATTTATAAATATGCCCTTTAACTTGGCCTCATTTCACATTTATGTCCTTCAACTTTGGGTGTGCACAAGCAGACACTCAAACTTGTATAAAATTGTACAAATAGACACACACATCCTACTTGGCATCCTACATGGCAATTTGCATCCTATGTGGTGTCCTACGTGTTTTATGCCACATAGGACTCATGTGTGTACTTATTCAGCTTTATACAAGTTTGAGTGTCTACTTGTGCAGATCAAAAGTTGAAGGGCATAAATATAAAATGAGGTGAAGTTAAAGGGTACATTTATGTATTATGCCAATTAAATTTATCGTTTAATTCGTAATAATGTATATTGTGGTTGTTTCCATTGTTTTGTCCTCCTTGTACATGCATTATTCGCAACATCAAGGTCTAAGCTAAATCGAGCAAATTCAGTTCACGATATTATAATCTACTAATGTCCAAATTCTAGCAAAAGTGCAATTTGCAAAAGCCCAAGTCACAACTCACAAGTAAAACTGTGTAGAACAAGAATGACCAGAAATTAAGGACTCATTTGCCAATAATGAGCCTCAAGTACTGATGTTATGAAGATGACAAATGATTGTTCTTGTTTAGCCATGTCCTCACACAGACAAAATAATATATTTTTTTCTATCATTTTTAGGATATATAAATAAATATATTGCTATATATAGTGCATTCATGCACAGACAACAACTTGTTTACAGATAAGCCCTCATCTAAAGGCAATTGGACAAACGACACTACAATTTATTTTGACTAATTTAATAAATTGTAATCCTTTTGAGAGTGATCTAATAGTTGAGAGTGAGACATAGTTATTATTGTATAACATAGGGATCTAATATTTTTCGTTAGACGGTTAAAGAATGTTTACTCCATTAATTGTAATTGTATTCATCATTGGTGTTGTTTGATTTAAAATTAATTTGGGACCTACTAACTCATTGACAGATCGAGCCAATGTCCCTTTAAAACCACCAACATACCAGAATGGAATTAAACCATATAATTGCTTCAATCATTGCATGCTATAATTGAGCAATCCAGAAATCAACATATCCAATATAACCATATGGTCCATTTTATATTCATTTTGATAATAAATTTGATCTTTTTTTTATTTATTGGTGTAAGAAAATTATCTTCTTTCAAGTGTGTGTTGTTTTAAAGTTAAAATTGACTCTTTAAGGTATACTATGCTCAATATGATCTAAAGATTCATAAATGAATGTAGTTGCATCTCGAATTTAAATTTTAGATCCTTAATTTATCATATATTTCTGTATGTTATTTTAAACGATGATCAACTTCTTAATATGTAACATTTTTTAAAAGTAAAATCAGAAGTCTAATTTTTTTTGAAATGCATTTCGAGAATATAAATGGCTAGCCTTATTTCTACCTTTTTCACATTTATAAATCATGAAATTGAATTCGAATTTATATCCATAATAATTGAGTTAGGTTTTCATATATGGGAATCATTTTTACTTTTTATTTGATGGAACCACCATCACTTAATTCCTTCCTTTGATGCTAAGTAATTAATATGATATAACTAGTTTATGTCCCTTTCACATACTCTCATATATGTATGTGTGGCAATTTTTCAACCAAGGACTTTGTACAATATGGTACATGAAGTGCCTCTAATAATAAAAGGAATATATTCCACTTATTAAAAAATAGAAGCATCTTTTATTTTATTTTTCTCAGCAATTAGGTAGTTCGTCAATTTAAGCGGTTCTTTTAATTAGGTTTAAAACGTTGTGAGGAGCTAATCCTAATACTTTTCACTCTTTCAACTTTAAATTATATGCATCTGGTTAATTTGTTGTAAAAAAAATTATTGCTTTTTTTATATTTAAAAAATATTTGATTTTAAATTTTTATTTTTTGAGAGGATTTATAGATATATAAATAAAAGATGTATTTAAATTATTAATTTCAAAGTTCTTATTTTTTTTTATATAAATTCCAACATAATTCAATGTCATATAATATAAATTAGGACGAAAGGATTAATGTTTGATTGTTTCCTCAAGAATGTTGTTAACCATTATTTTCACGTAGAGTTATGATTTTTGATCTCACAATAGTCTAATTTAAATCATCATATTTATTTGTACAATATAATTTTTTATTTTGAACATAATCGATATAAAATTTAAATAAACATATTGATTGTATCATTAGAGAGGGAGCATGAGTTATAAACGTTTTAGGGTTTTAAACTATCAAGAGATATGGTCTTAATCAATTAAAGAATCACATAATTAAACACGAACACTGATTAATTGATTAATTAATCTCTCAAAGAACGAAATTGAACGGAAAAAAAAAAACTAAAGCATGGTCATCAAACACACTGCATTAAATTATACGTTCAAGCTAATTAAACAAAGTAATTAATTTCATAATTGAAAATTGAAAAGTACCAAGACTAAGCAGGTGGAAACAAAAGTGGGGACGGTATTTTATTTCTAATTATGAACTTTTGTTGCAATTTAGGTAGCAACATATACTAAACTTCCCATTATATTATAGTCATGATGTTGACTAACCTCCTAAAATTAGTACTTTTCATTTTTTATATAAACTTTGTTTTTTCATCTTAATGTCTAGTGCATGTCTCGAATCTCGACTAAATCTAAATTAGCTAATGTATATTGCATGGCTCATTTTGGAAACACGCTCTCAATATTATTTTTTAAAAATTCCCGAGGTTTAAACATAAAACATCTTATATAGGTTAGGGGGATCCTCAACCATCCTTTAGTTGAGAGGAGCTAGGGTCTTTTGGAAATATCTGATCTCCAACTCCATGAAATAGGGATTAATTCTGTGAATACTCTATTCTCTCAGATCCACCTATGAAATTTCACCGAGGATATTATTATTAGATTTTAAAGTCTAAACCAAGACATACCATAACCCATGATAATTTTATCCATTTTTTTCTTCAATATTGGCACTTTAGATTAGATACTTTTTTTTGTGTGTAACATTAGATTAGATACGCTATAATCTAATGCCTTCTTATTTTATTTTTGTTTATATAAGATACACTTTCTTTTCATAAAAATATTGAAAGAAGCAACAAAAAAAAAAAAAAAGATGTAATCAAAGGTTGTGTTAGATTTGTTTAATGGGCCAAACATGAAAAACGACGATTGTAGCCAGCTAGCAGTTTAGTGAAATGAAATAACAAACCAAAAAAAAGGGAAATATTTATTTTTATGTTAATAGACAGTGACATTTCCAAAATATTATCCTTAATTAATTAAATGTTCATATAGTGTACATTATTTTATAGAGTGCTAATTTTCTTTATTGCCCCATTCAAGTGTCGGCTGTTTTTTTCTTCTTCTTTTTTTTGGCCTACATAAATAATATTATTTTAAAAAAATAATCTAATCTGTAAATAAGAAATGATTATTATAACATACGCAGAGGCGAAGCCAGGATTAAGAGTTTGGAGGTTCTAAAAAAGAGGGTGATTTGGATTAAAGGGGGTTCGAACCCAAAATTCTAACATTTCACAGTCACTTAACTGTGTTCACAAGTTAATACATATATATTTATTTAATTTTCTAATAAAAATACAGGATCTACGAACCACGAACCCCACCTAGCTCCACCTCTGAACATATCCATTTATTTCTTTTTCTAAATGCATTCAATTTAATTTTATGAAATTTGTTTTAGGGGTTGTGAATCAAATTGAGTAAGCCCAAGTATAGAGCCTCAGACTCTTTTTTGCCCCCATGACTTATGTCATTAAGGGGTCGTTTGTTTGTCGGGTTCGAAATATTAAGCACTATAACAAATTTGAGATTATATTTATCCATCGTTAGGTTCAGTGGCAGAGCCAAAATTTTCAATAAGAAGGTTCAAAATCTATAGAAATAGACACATGAAGTAGCCGAAGGGGGTTCGACGTCTACTATATATACATAAAAAAATATTTTAACCATGTATAATTAATATAATTTTCCGTCGAAGGGGGTTATGAACCCCCTCAGTACAAGGTGGCTCCACCCCTGGTTAGGTTATGATAATAGCTAAAACTGATATAAATTTAATATCGAAATCTTAGCATAATCTATTTCATATATAAAAAGTGAGATTACGACTGAAATTATAATCTTAAAAATTTAATTATGAAATAACCTTGTTTTGAACCAGATGAGTTACAACATGATAATACTTTTTTCTTAATTACGTATAAGAATTAACATTTTTTTTTCCTAAGAATTATATTCAAAAGGAGGAGCGATACCTTATCCCTTGAATAAAATGTAAAGAAAATTTGTGGAATAAATTGTAAATATGAGCAAAGAAAGCTGTATATATATAGTTCATGATGGACAAAAATCTTTAAAATTTATTGAAACAAAAATGATGAGTGTTAGCTAGCTAGCAACAATAATTATTTGAATGGAAAACAAATCAAAATAAGTCGCACGCATTTTAAGATCAATAAAAACAAAAATCTACTAATCCACTAGAAAAAAAAGAGAGAGAAAACAAGAAAGATAATTAAAGCAGTGGATAAAGTCAACAACTTTGATAATAATCACATGATTATTATATTATAAAGTATATATGAAAAAATTTGAAGTTTTGTGTTAAATAATTATGACCCTTAATCGTTTGGCGTAAAGGATAATATCAATAGTAATGGGATTAAACTATAGTACCACTTAATTTATTGTTTGGTTGACAAGTTCGGAATAATTTATCTCGGGATTAATAACTAGTATTGGGATAAGTTATCCATCCCCTTGGGTGGTATAGTAATCTCGGAATAACTTATCCCGGGATAAAATAGGTAAATGATAAAAATGTCTCTTTCAACCCTTTTGTTACATCATTTTTTACATTCATGAAGGGAACTTTTGTAAACAAATAAATTGTTCTTAAAATTTATTATTTTGATTACAACAAACCAAACACTCAATAAAAAATAATGGAAAAATTGTATGAAATAGCAAACTATTATTTAAATTAAATGTTATGGCCATAGTTTAGTTTATTTGTAATTCGCAACAACCATTCCATTTTTTTGCCATCTAACTCGGTATACAATTAGTCATTTTATATATTTCAATATAAAAGGTATAAAATGCGTTTGTGTTTGTATAAAGCGAGAGAAAAGTGTATATACAAATACATATATTTTTGTCCTATATACTTATAATTATACAAATATAGATCTTATTATACAAATTACAATGTATAAATAAATTTATACAAAACTGAACAATTTGTATAAAATTTGATGTATCTAGCGAATTATACAAATCAAAAGCTCTATAGCAAACATAAAATTTGTTATAGAGTGCAATTATGCAAACTATAACTATAACATACAAATATGATTTTCATATTTGCTATACGTGAAAGTTGCTCAAAAATAATCCCATCATAACTAATTCTATTATAATTTATCCTATCATAATTAATTCCATCATAACTTGAATTCAAACCAAACGATTGAAATAATATTTGAGGAAATGTACGGACAAAATTTGTTTTCCCATGTTACATGTCCCCTTAGATAATTTAATTTGCATAATTATTGATCGAGACATTATAGATAAGAACATATTATGTTTGTTTTTTTAATTTAGAGTCACTGTGTTTACTACTAATTAAAATAGTATAAACAAAATGTCATGAAAAATATTCCTTTTTTGTTTTTACTTCTCTCTAATCACAAGTCTACCTTAGTCGAGAGTCATCTAGAAATAATCTATTTATCTTCATAATATCGAGCAAGGTTTATGTATTCTTTATTCATATCCTATTTATGAGACTACGGTGGATATCTACAATCTCACCGCGTGAAAACTTTTGGGAGAATTGATTTGTAGGCTACTTACTTCTTTTTTTTTAGTTTTATGTCATTTTTACGACAGATATTAAAATGTCATTTTCTTCTATTCATTTTATAAATTGCCAAGAATTCTTATTTCCTTAAAAAAAATTAAAAGAAAGAAAGAAAATATATTAATACTAATAAGAATTAATTAGCTGCCTTTCTTTCTTCCTAAAAAGAAGAGGAAAACTTAAAAATAAGAACCAAGATGCTTTTTTTTTCTTACATATTTATTTATGTTGCAAAGCTTCCAACAAGAGTGGATAAGAGTAAGCCGCTGTATTGTGGTTAGGCCCCAATATTTGCAATAATACAAATTAAATAAACCTGCAACTTTTTTTTATATTATTTTTTTCCACTAGCAAACTATAATTCTTTCTTTGCTTTGCTTATTCTAATTATTAATTCAGTGCACCAAAAAAGAACAATAATTAATAGTAATAAACCAAAATTGTAGTATAGTTTTTGGTGAGGAAATTAGGAAGAAAGTACAAAGCACGAGCTTCTACATTTTAAAAATAATACTAATATTTTATGACTTTAGAAAATAAATACAGAATAGCCTTAGGTTTTTAAAAATATCTTCATGATGTGAACTATAAATTATTGATTGTGACCATTAAATACATCGTATACCTCCTAGATTTTCCGCATTATAAATTTATTTATTTGTTAATTAAACATGGGATAAAATAAAATAGAACTTTGGTGGCACTTAAATATATTTCAAAAAAATCTAACTTAAATTCTTAGAATATTTTAAACTTATTACGAAATCTTATCTTCTTCAAATGACGTGAATTTAACTTATTTCGAATAAATGTGTAATTAAGTGATGAAACAACTAAAAAAAAATATTGGAAAAATTGTGAATATTTACAAGCAAAAGGATTCAAAGTACATAATTCAGTTAAATTATACCTGCTTAATCAATTATCACAATAATCAATACAAAATCCTACGAATAACTGAGGGACTACAATTATAATTAATTAATTAATCTATCAATATCTTGAATAAAATTTATTCCGTCAATCAAATATAACATAAATTTTATTTCAAGCTTAATCTTGAGATATTTCATTTTATCCCATCAAGTAATTATTATCTCAGACTTATGATCATAATAATTTTATTCGCGTACCAAACGATTCTTGAAATCTAATTAGATAGGGTAAAGTCACGTTAGGGTGCTTGATCTTAAAAGTCATTTCATGAGGCTAAAATGTCAAAAAGAGAATAAATTTTCCACTAAAGTTACCTCCTATGGCTATATGGCTAATGTAATTATGATGATCCTGAGTTTCTTACAGAGACAATGTCACTAATTGTTCAAATTATTAGTAACAAAATAATCCTAAAGTAGAGAAAAAGCTATACTTTTTCCAATAGAAGATACTTGCTTTTTGAAGGCTATAATTACTTCTTACTTTGGAGGTTGGAATAATGTTATGGTGGGTTGTTGAAAGCCACTGATTTAGGTATATTGTGATTAATTTCCACTCACTTTTGCATTAAAACCCTAATTTGATACTATAATCCATCATTACAAATTGTCACTAAAATGTAAAAGTGTAACAAGTGAGGAAACATATGATTAAGATTTTTTTATCTCCTTTTTCCTTGGAATAATAAGCTTCCAATCTTGTCATATTTGATTGACATACAATGAAATATGTTTTATTTTGCTAACATGAGAGTCAGATTAAACTTTAACTGATTTTTTTTATTTGGCATAATTACTCTTAAGATTTAGATTAAAATGATAATCTCTTTTTATATATTGAGTTGCGAGTCATTTAGAAACAACCACTCTATCAGTATTTATATGTGAGTTTATATTGGCTATGTTGTTATTGTTATATTTTGATTACGTGATATATATGAAGGATTAAAATGATCACCTTTTTTTTTTTTCATACATTCAATACTATTTTGATTATAAAGAACTAAGATGATCGTGTTTTTTATACATTAAAAACCATTTTAAGTATATGATATATATGAAGGATTAAAATAGTCCGCCCCCCTACAATAAGAACCATTTAGATAATTTTCTCCGGCATAATACTAAAGAGAATTTCTAACCATTCTAAGCAATTCACAAAAAATTAAAAACCATAGTTTGAAAACACTTGACCTCCTAATATATATACTTTTCTCATTAAATTAAGTTATAATACATCACAAAACAGCTTAAATGAACATTCCATGAATCTAGTCTCAAGATTCAAGACTCACATAATGCACAGGCAAAGGAAATACATGCAAAATTTCCTCAACTTAGCACAAGGTTTAACAAAATAATTAATCATAATTTCTTTTTTTTTAAAAGTATAATATGTAATGACTTGACAATGGTAAAGTACGAATATTTAGCTTTAACTCAACCTGTCAACCATAAAAACTAGCTCATAAACAAAAATTTTGCGACTATTCATCTCTTTATAATCCAAAAATGAAACTCTTGATAACAAAATGTAAACTAGAAATGTTCACATCTTTCCTTTTCTCTTCCTCTAAAATCTTCTCCTCCCACTCAAGTAGAAGTTCAAATTAAAATTAAATGAGCACAATTCTTTCCAACAAAGAGCATTAATGAATAAATGAAATTTATTAAAAGAGGACCAAATTTATTTAAAACACATTTCTTCAAAAATAACCAAAAGTGACCCCAATGTTTGTTGAGTTGTCTTCATCCACCGCTACAACGACAATATACTCAATGTGATCCACAAGTAATATCTGAGAGAGTAGAATGCAAAAAGACCTTATCCCTAATTTGTAGCTATAAAGATATTTCTGATAGACGTTCTGCGATAAAACTGTGAAACAAATATCATAATGAGAAACTAAAAACTTTGCGATCAAATGCTCTTAATAACCAAAAGTTTATTGTAGTAGAAAAGTGAAGAACAGGTACAGTACTACAGTTAAGCAAACATGGCTTCCTAATTCCAGAAAAACAGGGAATAGGCAGAGTAGCTCTGTACATTCATAGGTAATTAACACTAATACTCATTCACCTTTGCGATATTGTAGTAGAAACTACACTCCATAGATTGTTATTCCTTATGATCCAACAAAATGTAACAGTTTTCAAAAGGCTTCGATACCGATTCGTTCATATTTTTCTGGTTCTGATTCGGCTAACCTCTGTTTTTCGAAGAAGGTTTGGTTCTTCTTTATGAACGCTTCAATTGTAAGCCGGAAGTCTTCGTTGCTCAGTGTGTCAACTGCCTCTACTGGCACTGTTGATTGTTTATCGCCAGGACGGACAACTATCCTGCGCATTTCAGTTTCTGAACGCCGGAGCTCTCGCCGTGGATTTGCCGTAATTTGTCGCTTCAATTTCTCAGATTGAGTCCTTTTGAACTTCTGTATTTGCTTTGTTGCTGTATCAATTGCTGTGGCCATATCGTTGCATTGTATCTCCGGAACCTTATACTCCGATGAAACGATCTGCTTATCTTCCATTGTTGAGACCGGTGTCTCCGGCAGTGAAGCAGAGGATAAATCCAGCACATCGCTGCTGCAGTAGGAAGCAGAAATTATCGATCGTTGATCTTCGCTGTAAGGAATTTCATCGCTATCAATATCACCAGTAACAGAATTGTTGCTTCCGGAGTCAGTTTGGCGGCGGAGCACGACTATTGCAACAATAATCGCATTGCCGATGAAAAAAACGACGTGAGGTTTAAACAAATAACCAGAAACCTGAAGCAAAAATTCGCCTGATAATTTCACAGCCGCCGGAATACGATACCAGGACCAGGAAATCAAAACAACCGCCACAATCACTTCAAAAATTTGCAGCATCTTCATCATATTCTGAAACCGATTAAACCTAGAAATTGCCTTCTCTTTCTCAAATTTCACACTATCAAATACTTCGTTATCCATTTTTAAAACTCTTTTTAAACCGCTTAGATTCAGAAATCGAACAGTCACAATTCTACGGAAAACGGAAAATCCTCTAGGCTTCCAGCGAGCGGTTACAGTCGTTTTGTGAAGGAGGCGGAGGTTCAGAAAAAGGATAACGATTGTTTGTACGGAAAGGAAAATCAGATTTTCCTGGAGAATTGGGAGGGAAAATTGAAAACAAGGAAAGGAACTTGAATAGAAAATCGAAGAAGATTTGATACGAATGCAAAAATATGCATAAGGAAGTAGATTCAGAATTCATGTACATAGAAACACACAGTGCTACACCACCCGAAAAACACACAGTTCGCCGGAGAAAATAGTTGACGGTTACTTCTTCAGAATATGTGAATTCAAGTTTAAATTTGGTATGGCGAATAAGGACTCGATGGATGGATCAGATGTGTAGGGAAGGCGCCTCATTATATAGGCGTAGCCCGTAGGGTCTAATTTTTTAAAATAATATATTTTATTTTTTTTAAATGTTGAAATTTGTATGGCAATAATGAGTGAATTATTTAAATTTTGTAATAAACAGGGATAAAGGTGGTGGGTATTGTAATTAGTTTTGTTTGTAGATTAAGATGAAAAAATTGATTAAATTTGACATGGTCCCCCAAAAGATTCTATTTTTTGCTAGGTTTCTCCCTCATTGGTGTTGTTCTTTTCTCTTATGTTAAGATTTCGTTGAACGAGTAATGATAAAATTATCTTTACATTTAAGTCATAGTATTAAAATAAATTATCTATAAGTTTTATGTAAACGCGAAACATTTTTTTATACACTGAATAATTTGAGGGAGGGAAATTCTTTTTTGATCAATCGTTTGGATACTCCATAAATGGAGTCTAATATTTTGTTTACACCAAATAAAAGAAATGAAAAATGGAATATAACTTGATATTTTGACCATGTGCTTGTCTCAATGGACCAAGTCATAAGAATATAGTACTAAACATTTTGAAATTGGTACAATTCTCCTCTTGTTCTAGCTAATATTTCGAATATCCAAAGTACATAAAATCTTTTAGGGTAAACAACTTTCCATTATACATGAAACTCGAAGATTTTTTTTGCTTTATTTGAATATATAATTAAGAGTTTTCGTTTTGACGAAGTTTTTATTTTTTTTTAAAAAGAATTACTGTAAATCGAAATCAGAAGGAACTCTAACTTTTTGTAAGTGTTCAAAAATCCAAATAATGTGTAATTTATTTATCAAGAACTCTTTTTTTTTTTATTGTGTATTCTAAAATTGAGAACTCACATTTTTTTCATCTTTTTAGTTTGTTTTCCGCTTTGAATTGGGTTTCCTTGAACCAAAGGCATATGAGAAAGAGAAACAATCTCTCTACCTCCGACTTTTGAGATAAGGCGTAAAGTTCACATTTACTTTATTCTTTTCATATTTTATTTTATAAAATTACGTTAAATATATTATTATTATTATTTTAAAACTCATTAATTTAAAATCTTTGATCCGTGTCTGCTCGAAATTACATGGTAAAGTAAAATGAACTATGGGAATGTGATGATGAAAAAGTAGGAAGTACTATTTGTAAATGTGATGGAGATATTGTATTGTTGTTGATCCAAACGTAAACTTTAATCCCAAAGAACGTGAACGTGGTGCATGGGTTACTCATGATTTATAGTTGACAAGAAGAAGAAAAAGAAAAAAATTCTAATTTTCTCCGTTCAATTTATTTATCTTACTTTTTTAATACTATTTCAAAAAATATATTTCATTTTGTTTTACAAATTTAATTTCTAACGTGACATGTTTAAACCATGATATTAAAAAATATTTTGATATATTTGACATATAAATTCTTTTACTTTTAAAAATAAAATAAACAAATTAAAACGGATCAATTATTCGAAATAAATAAAAAAAGGACAGAGACGACAAGACTAAAAGCTCGTGTGGCTATCTCTTTGCCTAAATTTCATAACAACTCTAATCACGTGCGATTCGTACACTTTTTTTTTTTTGGTTTTTATAAGTTTAATTTCTGCAGCAATTATAGATTTTGGTATCGCGTGACTGCCTGCTCCATTTTTCACTGTACCAAAAACTACCTGACATAACCACAAATTCACTCCTTCTTAGTGTGTTTGACGGAGTTTAATTATTCCAACTATACGCTACTAATATGGATCGATTCAGTCTAGCTCGATTTAACTTATACAGATTTTGAAATTTGATGATTGAGACGTACTTGGGAGTGAGTAGGTCTGCCTTTTGGAAAAACCTTAAATTAGTCGATGAAACTTGTGACTAATTATATTTTTTTTTGGTAGTGTTTTTCTTGACGAAACGTAACTTTCCTATTAAGGTAGTGAATTTAAGTTGAGCTTATGCTATTTATGATTTTTCGCAAATTATTTGAGCTATGAAAGTTACATTTTGTCATATACTCCTTCCATTTCATTTTACGTGAGATAGTTTGACTCGGCACGAAAGTTAAGAAAAAAAAAAGACTTTTAAAACTAGTGATCTAATATGAACGATAGAAATTTATGTGTTAAACATTTAAAAGTTAAATTATTATACTACAAATGAATGTAAGTCATATAATGAGTAATACTCCCTCCGTCCCATTTTATGTGGCAATATTTGGCCGGGCACGGAGTTTAAGAAATAAATGAAGACTTTGAAATGTTTACTAAATTACCCTTTAAAAAGTAGATTTACTTTTCTCTCTCCTCATAAATGTATTGGAGTATTATTTTAAGATTAAGTGGGACCAACAAGGATAAAAAAGGAATTGTTCCTTTAAATACTTCCCATATATGGAAATGTGACATTCTTTTTGGGACTGACCAAAAAGAAAATGGTGTCACATAAAATGGGACGGAAGAAGTAGTTAATAACAAAAGAAAAAAGTTAACTTGAACCAATAATTTCCTTTTTGCAAATTGGTATTTTCCAATCAATAACTTCCACACATTTCAAAATTCATTTTTTCTTTTTATATATATAATATAGATGAATTTTATTTATAATAGTGAGAAAAGGCTAATTCTGTATTATTAAAAGAGGAGCAAAGCAGTTGATAAAAGTTAGAGAAGAGTTGTAATAGTAATAAATCCCACTATATTTAACTTTAGGAAAAAGTAGAAAGAGGGTGGGGCTGCACGCGATTCCTGTTGAATTTTCAAAGAATATAAATTTGTCACCATCTTGTTTTGCTTTTCCACATGATCTTTTCTTTTGTCTTTCTGCTGAAATTATTCATTTGAGATGAATGAAATGAATCTCACATTGATGAAAGATGAAAATACAAGACTGTTTGAGCAATTTTTCTCTTTTTGAATTAGATTTTGATATGTGAGTTAGGCCCAACTTAATTTGACATGATATCAGTACTTCTATGAGTCTATGATAGTGTGGGAAATATGCTCATGATTTTTGAATGTCACGTTTGAATCGTAAGTGAAATTCTAGATAAAAGCATATTTAGACCGGGGCGTGGGGTGGGTGGGGTGAGTTAGGCCCCAACGTAATTTGACATGATATCAGAACTTCTATGACTATGTTGGGAAGCGAGTTATAAATATACTTATGATTTTTGAATGTCACGTTTGAATCGTACAATGAAATTCCAAATAAAAGAATATTCAAATCTGGGCGTGGGGTGGGGTGGGGGGTTTATGAGAATGAGTCACATCAGACTGGGGTATCAGAACCTTGGGTTGCTTATAAGGCTTGAACAGTTCTCCTCCCTTTTAACTAATTTATAAAGTGGGAGTTTGCTCAAGAGCAAATGTATCATGGTATCAGAGCAAGATTGAATCTGACATGGGCCCAAGATCTCGAACATTAATTTGGGGCGGGGGGGGGGGGGGGGGGGGATGGAAAAAA
>JAJOOF010017448.1:0-22000 GCA_029582545.1 Solanum lignicaule | reverse complement strand
AATCCAAACCTTGTAAAACCATATAGATCATAGGCAAGAAGCTTTTCATCTTAGCATGAGGGGTAGTGCAAAGGTTAGCACTTAAAACATTTAACCGAGGGGACTCAAACTCAAGGAACAACCAAATATCCTCTATTGTCATGGCTATTAAGCCCCCTAATGGAGAACAAGGACAATGGTTATTCTTCTCAACAACAAGGTTACACCCAAAAGATGATACTCCTACCAGTTTAAATACCCTCAAACATCCACCGGGATCAAAAGGATAGAAGGTCCACATAACTGGATCAAGTCCTCCTGCATTCATCAGGTGGGCACTTGTTCCTCCCAACATCATACTCCACTCAACAGCATGTGCATCATCATATGTAAACAAGTAATAGAGAAAGGTGTCCCGCAATTCAACTTCCTCCAAGGTGTTTTCATGGGTATGACTACTAATAGATTCAAACTCATGGGTCATACCATTGACAATTGGGACACACCAAGAAGAAAAGGGAATGGGAAAACGAACGCCACCTTCCTCCTCATCACACTCCTTCCCTACAAAGAGTACTCTCATCTTCTAAGAAGAGATTTCCATCTTTGGGAGGAAAAGCTTCACACCATAGTGGGTTATTATAGCAAGTATAGTTATCAAGAACTATACTACTCTCATGGTTCACACCACTAGGTACATCACTAGGAGTGATTTCAACATCTTCAAAAAGGATATTGTACTTAAAGAGGGAATGATCAACCACTAGGGAAGAAGTAAAACATGCAAGTTCACCCTCAAAAAGACACATATCATCTTTCGAAGCACATGATCTCTATGAGCAAAGCAAGCAATTGGATCAGCCACAAAAGACATGCGTAAAGAGTCACACCTAATCAAATGATCAGCATTTTTATCAGTACCACCAAATTGAGGTTCCTTAATCACATTACAAGAATCCTCAACCAATGAAACTACACTCACAAACAGGTTGATCAACACAGTCGACTACTACAAAATAATGAGCTAGCATTCAAAGCAAAGTTCCAACATTGATTCTTCCCCGGCCTTAAGTAGCTCGAGGAAGAACCCTCCTCAACTCGAAAACTCCCCTTGCTCCTTTGGGTTTGTCCACATTTTCTAGCACTTATTTTTGTAGTAGCTCCATTTGGGATAAAATTTGTTGATGCTATCATCCCTTTCTCTTTCTTTTTCACGTTGTTCTTGAGTGATCCTAAAGTAAAGAGCTCAAACTTGATCTTCGTGATTGTACCATGCTTGATTTTTTTTCGTCATGGCATCATGAAGAAACGAAGCCACCTTAAATGATTACAACATTACTCCACTTCAAACCAAATGATCATCTACTCTTTTTTTTACCGAATCAAGACTTCAATAAAAGTATTGTAGCAGAACATTGTTTGGAAGTCCGTGAGTCGGGTATTGGAGTAGTAGTTTCTTAAACCTCATTTCGTGGATGGGTTCACCTTCCAATCGCTTGAAACCTTGAATGTTGTCTCTGAGTTTCATCATCCTCGACGGGGGAAAGAACCTCACATTGAATGCCATGGTAAGCTCATACCAAGATGTGATGGAATTATTCGGTAACTCAGCCAGCCATTTGCTAGCTTCACCCATCAGAGATAGTGGGAATAACCTGAGGCAAACTGATTCTTGTGATACATTCTTGAATGAGAACGGATCACAAACATATATGAAATTCCACATATGCTCATGTGGGTCTTCGTGATTCAACCCTCCATAGAGTCCCTTCATTTGAAGGAGATGGAGAGTTGTGCTAGTAACATGGAATATAACATTCTCTTCTGTTGACGGTAGACAGATTGCACCACTTCCACCCAATTAGATTGGGTTATACACACTATTAAGATCGTCAATATCACCTTGATGGCCCACATGGCTACCTTTAATCATTGCTTCACTCATTTCATGTTCTGTTCAACACAACCAACACACACACAAAACAAATCAAATTGATTCAACTACACCCAATAATATCACATATTAAACTTCGATAAGAGAATTCTAAACAACACCACTCCCCGACAGCAGTGCCATTTGATTAATGTATCAACTACACCTCATCTAATACTAGGTGTAGACAATTGTTAAGCAGTATAAACCCAACAAAATAGTTGGGGTTGATCCCACAGAGACTAGTTCTATTTTGAATTCAAATATGAAGTTACAATAGTTATTATTGTAGTTGAAGGAATAGAGACTGTCACAAACTATTAATAAAATTTGAAGGGTGACATCAATGTCAAGGTAATGGGTTTTTAGATCAGCAAGCACCCTCAACAATTAACTGGGAACAATAAAATAGGAGAAAAATACTTGGGGGATTGACGAACCAATTGCTAACTAAAGTTAATGGGTTCAAATTGCTGACCAAAAGTTCTAACTATTCATGGGTAAGATGAACTTTAGATAAGGTACTTCTCTCTTGAACAAATACCTCATTTCAATTGAGTTATCTCGAAACTCGATGTGCTAAACAAAAAGAGCAGCTCACAACCTCACTACATCCACTCTCTCGAGCTGGTTACACAGAATGAGTCTTGGGATTCACTCTCTCGAGCTGAATCCATTGTGACCCACTAACTATGAGTGCCAACTTATCACTCTATCTTTACACTTATTTCTCAAGCAAGCATAAAACACTATATTATATTGAAATAAACATACAATAGAGTTGTTAAACCACAAAGATACGTCAGACCCACTTCGAATCAGCACTAAAATTGTTAATAACTAACATCCATCAAGCCAAATTTAAGAATTAATCACATTGTAAAACTCCCAAGATTGAGGTTATAGCTAATCATCATAAAAGAAAGAAATTCAGTACGTAATACATGCTCCATAGCTGGGTATTGAAAATCAAGGTTCTAAAATGACTAATATATTTTCTATTACAACACCCAATTGAAATATTTTGCCAAAATTGCTTAAAATCAAGAAGAATAGCATTTTTGTCTCCACAATGACTAGATTCGTTATCTCTCTTTGAAAAATCAGTTTATACTGATCTAAGACGTTGCTTTTTGGGGTTGATCGGCTAGGTAAGTCAAGCTTCACCGACCAGTTGGTGACTCGCCTATCGTCCTTGTCCATCACCTTCTTTCTTCATGTTTTCATCCATCAAGCACTGTAACTTTAAGCGGTCTAAATTGGGGTCACCGATCACTTCCGCGATCAGCCCTTTAGTCCTTTGGATTGCCAATTCAATTTCATCTTTGTCTCGTTCAGTGCGTTCGGTGATACAATCTTTCTTCACCAATCAATTCGGTGATTCTGCCGATATAGAATACTGTTCGCCCAAATTTCTATCATTTTAGGCACAGTGTACGATAAAGTTAGGCAGTCAAGGGGCAGCTTGGCGATTGTCAGGCTTGCTTTTCTCCCTTTCTTCAACTTGTTTTCTTTCTTTTTGCATGTTAGTGTCCTTTCTTTGCTCCTCTATCTACATACCTAAGAATCAAGGTTTACACATCATTTCATAGCATAAATCAAACGTTTGGGGACACTAAATTCATTAAAACAAAGCCATAAATGAGTCAAAATGCTGGACTCATCAATAACATTCGTCATCGAATCATGAGGACTTACCAACTAGCTAGGAGAATAAGCAAATTTAAGCTTTAGCCACAACGATGATTAACTTGAGGACCGATCCCTACACTTGGGGAGAATGTAGGAAACGTAGGTGTTAGTACACAAATGCACTATGTATAATAGTCATGCATAAAAATATTGAAGATATGCTAAAAGGGACATTTTATTTGAATGAATGCAGTTTACTAAGTTTGAACATCATCATGAAGATAGTGGAAAAGCACAAGTCATAAGTGTAGTTAATACATGGATCATCATAATATAAGAGAACCACTTCATAAATACCTTCAACCATACTTGTGCAATGTATGAATAAGACCCCATAAATCTCACACATGCTAAGTATAACCTCTTTCAACCTATATTTATATTCATTACCTTTAAGAACTTTGAACCTCATATAAAAGCTTCTTGAGTAACAATAGTTCATAATTCATATTCTTGTTCTTACTATTATGGGAATAAGCCTTAACCGACATAGACCACATGATCTTAACATGGAATCCGGTGTTACCCACACCGAAAAGGGTTGTCCTACTTACCTAAGGTAGAACCATACTCTTAGCTTAGGTGGATCCATTATCTAAGTAACCTCTGGGGGCACTTAGTTTATGGGATAAGGAGATTGTTACTAGATACCCGGCCTCTACTATCGTGAAGGCATCCATCTCAAGATTTTACTTCTAGAAACTCGGCCTCAACTATCGTGAGGGCTCCCATCTCATATCAATATCCGCTCGGTGTTAAGCATTAATCCCACAGAGTTCATACTAATTCTTGATTTAAGTTCATATTCATGGAAGAAGTTATTGACACTTAATCCAACAAAATTCATAAGATAGCTCATAGATCATGCGTGAGAATAACCTTTCACCATCCATGTCTTCATACAGATTCTATAGGTAAGAAAGCCTTTCAACCCTAGAATCATCATATTGTGAGAAAACATTTCACATCATATCATAATCATACATAAGTTTGTATATGAGAATAACATTTCAACAACACGACAACTAGATCATAATCATATTCACTTCACTTTGAAAGTGTTCTTAAAGCATATACAAAGACTTCATCAACATGCATAATATCATAATTTGTCTTTTTAAGGATCAAAGATCATATTAACTCAACATATATATAATTCACTACATTAGAAATGTATATTAACATAATTCAAATAACCCAATTACTACAAGCATAATCTCATAATATCCATCTTTAACCCACAAACCCACATCACAAGATAATAATTTTGGAATAAGGGGATTCCATGGGTTCTTGCTGATTTCAACATTAAAACTATAATAAATCATCAATTCAATCATAATATAGAGTAATTCAAGCATTAGAATCATTATTTAAAGGAACCCATGACATTGGAAACAAACTCTAGCTTTTGGGGGATTTCTATCTTTGAAATTTGGGATTTTGAAGGGGCTTCATGAATGAATTCTATCCATGGATTGTCACGACCCGAGCCTACATCCCAGACGTAACACAACGTCCAAAACTCCGAAGTGCCTCATACAAGCATCATAGCATTCATAACATAAGACATAAGAAAATGGTACGGAATTTAAAAATCTTTAAATCCATACAATCAAAGTCTTTATTTAAAGACAGCATAAGTCTAAAATTGTCTCAGATGGCCATCTAATACAAATCAAGAATAAAAAATAGAGTCACAGTGCTTCAACATAGTCTGAAACGTAAAATGACATAAAAGAAAACTAAAATTACAACTCTCGTCCTCGAACCATGAGAACTCACCACTAGCTTTGGAAAGAATCAATCCAAGCTTTGAATATTAGAAGTCACTTTAAGATTCGGAACCTACACTTTGTAGAAAAATAGAAGAAATATGGGTTAGCACACAAAAATGTACTAAATATGATAGCCATGCAAAAATCATGCTTAAAAAGGACATTTTGGTTAAAAACTGGCAATTTTGAGAAACATCATGAACTTTAGTAGAAAAGGCATAGGATACATGTATATCATCATATAAGTCATTATAACACATTAGAAGCATCATCTTAAGTAACCCTATGCTATACTTGTGCAATGTAGGAATGTCATCCCATACTACCATTCATACTAAGTACAACTTTGAGGCCACCATAGATGTACTTACAATTCTTCATTTTCATCTTTAGTCAATACACATGAATAAGGAACATTCTCATTCACTAAGTCATGACAAGGAAAGTAACTCATAATAACATTTCCACGTAAAGGATTCATCATTTCATTAAGCCTTTAAGTCAACATTCTCATTAGCATCAATATGAGCACATTCATTTCATTAGACATTAGGACATTAGAGAAACATACCATAGCTCTCTCAAAGCCTACTTGTGCAATGCATGAATGGCATCCCATACTACCAGCCACACCTCATAGAACCTCTTGAGTAACCATATCACGTAACTCACATGATGTGAATAAGCATTAACCGACATAGACCATGTAAGCAAACCATGGAATCTGGTGTCTCTCCTACACCGTAAAGAGTTGATCAGTTTGCCTAAGGTAGGACCGGTAACATTTTAGTTTAGGTGGATCCACTATCTAATAACCTATGTGGGCACATAGTTTTGGGATAAGAATGATGTTCATTGAAACCCAGCCTAACATGGGGAGAGCTTCCATCTTACCATATCAACTCGGTGCTAAGCTTACATGACTATAGAGTAGTTCTTTCACGTTAACATTATTATACTTGAGAGGGATACCGCCATTAGGTCTACCGACCCAAAGTATATTATTACACATGAAATTTCCACCACCATTAGGTTTACCGATTCAAGGTAGATTATTCGGATAGCTCATTGAATCTTCAAGAAAGGGCCACCACCATTAGGTGTACCGATTCAAGGTTCATCATCACATTAGTTTCTAGACTCATCATGAAGGGCTACAACTATTAGGTCTACCGGTTCAAGACATAGCCTTAGAATACTTCATTAATCATTTATTGAAGGACTACAACCATTTGGTCTAACAATTCAAGGTTCATTATTTGATACATGAAAGGGCTGCCACCATTACGTCTACTGATTCAATGTTCATTAAGTCAAGATACTTTAGTTACACAACAAGTGGATGCCCTAAGACTACCAATTCAAGGTACATCAATCACGATCACTTTCAACTACACAAGAAGAGGATGCCCTAAGCTTACCAATTCAAGATGTACATTACATTGAATAAACCATTCACATTATATCATCATCATTCATAATTGTATAATTGAGATTAACCTTTCAATAAGAACACAATTGCATTGTAGTGATGATCACATTACTTTTATTGAAATGACAAAGCACATACATTGCATCATTGATTGTACAACAATTCTTCATAATTAGCCCTCCAATGCTATGAATCAGTCTCAAACCAAACATCTAGAATACTACATTAGATAAGGGGAATATCATGATTCAATAACTAAATCAATATAGACATACTCAATTAACATGCTTCCATAATCAATCAACCCACATCATAAATTAACAATTTAGTATTTTGGGGGATTCATGGGTTCATGGGGGAATTTCATCATAAATCAACATTAATTCATCAATTAAATCATAATTTATCATAAATCAACCATTTAAAATGTTTTGCAATTGAACCCATGAATTCGATTGAAACCCTAACTTTTGGGGGAAATTGGAAGCTTTGAAATTTTGTTTTGGAGGGACACTATGGGTGAGAGCTACCGATAGATGAAAACTACCATACCTTAATGAAGTTTTCCCCTTAATTTGAGAAGAAAGACCTTGGTTATTCAAGCCCTAACCTCCACTTCTTCTTCTTCTTCTTCTTTGGGAACTTCTAGAGAGAGAAACTTTTGAGAAGATGAACTATTTTGGGTTTTATTTGGGTTTTAGGGAATAAAGGAGTAAATGGGGTATTTAATGACAAAAATTCATTTATATATATGAAATAAAACAATAAAAATTGACCCCATTAATTAACTAATCAATTTGTAATTTACTAAAGTACCCTCGACTAGGCAGCGCCTTCCCAGGGACTACGACCAACTTAACGGCTCGTCAAGGGCACCACGTCCCGTGGTGGTGCCCGTGGTCCCTTGACCAGTAGCCTTTTCTACTTGACATGCCTCCTATAAGGCTAACGCAACCCCACGAGCCTTTTCATGGTTCGTGGTCTTCAATACGAGCCATGAAATGGTTCGTGAAGGGGAGTCTTTCGTTGGCAGCCTTGGGAACACACTGCCTCACCAACCACAGGTGGCACCACGAGTCGTGGTGGCAACCACAGGTCGTAAATAACCTCGTGGTCATGGTAGGCAGTGCCTAGGTGCTTTTTAGGCAGCCTTGGCCCCCTAGCCATGGCCCTCACACAAAATCCTTGGCCCTTGACGTTAACCCTCACGTTTAAGCTGTAGTACAACCTACTAATTTCCGAGGTGTTACATTATCTCCCCCTTGGGAATATTCCTCCTTGAATGACACATTTAAACATTTCTCGGAATTAAAGACTCCAGACTAGAAGCCCATCATGCATGAAACATCATAACAATGCACAAAACCAGGAGGAAACATCAACTCCATCTCAATATACTCAATGCAACACAAGGAAGTAGGAACTACATCTACCAACCCAATATGCATGAAAACTTCAACATTTCTCATTTCATTGGAGGAATTACCTTCTCCAACTCAAAGCATGCTCATCATATCATCATTAAGCAAATTATGCATTTATTCTCAAAAGCACATTTAAGCATGTTCAACAATTCACCTCATGAAGTATATAGACAATTAATACTAAATGCACATCAACATGAGGAATAAAAATCATAAAAACTCATTTTCTCATTAAACATGAATTCATCAAGAACATACATAACATAAGGAGACCATGGAAACACATAATCACACATTACTCCAAAACATGTAACAAGCCACAAGGAACTCGTTGTCTTAGGCTTGAATAGGAATAAAAGAAAGAAATAAGGATATCAAAACTCTCAACGACCTTACTATCCAACAATACCATCTCCTCCTTGGGAGTAAACCCATACTAAGTCAAACATAAAAATAACGTAGGGACCATAATAAAACATTCACAACTTTAAGGAACTATCAACATACACTGCCTTCATCCGAAAGGGCTCCTTTGTCCTCTCTAGATAGGAGTGCATAGAAACGACCATAATTTAGAGGAATAGGAACCGTACCATTATGAGAAGCTTGTTTGGCAAATCTTCCTTTTGCCGAGTGTAGGGCAATATTTCACTTGATGATCACTCTTTCCACAACCATAACTCCCATTTGTGCCGGCTAGGCACTTCCCATGATGCTTTTTTCCACAATTGGTGCAAGTAGGTTTAGTAAATTGAGATCCACTAATTTTCTTTTGGTTAACCCTAGGAATTCTTGAAGAATCTTGGTTAGAAGCTTTCTTTTTGAACCTTGGTTGACCATTCTCATTGGACCTAGCTCTCTTCATCTCCCTATTCTTTCTCTTAAGTTTGGACTCCTCAATTTGTTGAGCAAACACCATAAGCCTAGAGATATTCATATCATCATGGAGCATTGTCGTACAACATTCTTCCTCAACTAGGTCGGACACAACTGTCACAAATATACTCATCTCATCCATCTAATTCGACACCAAAGATGGAGCATACGTAGACAATAGGGTAAATTTCAAATAGTACTCTTGCACACTTATGCTACCTTGCCTAAGGTTGATAAATTCTTCCATCTTGACATCCCTCTTCTCACGGGGAAAGAACCTATCAAGGAATGCACTCTTAAACACCTCCCAATCTATGGAACCCGCTCCTACCGGCCTATTGCTTTTCTATTGAGTAAACCAAACTTGATCAACATCCTTCAATTGGTAAGCATCTAGCTCCGCTTTCTCTACCAAAGTCACCCCCATAGAATAAACTACCCTATACACCTAATCCACAAACTCTTGGGGATCCTCTCCTATCTTTGAACCAAGAAACACCGGGGGGTTCATTCTGACAAAATCCCTCAATATAAAAGCCATAGTGATCACATTAGGGTTCACATCAGTCTCAACACCGCTATTAGCTTGAGCTGTCATAGCTTTGGCTTGAGTGGTTACGGCTTGAGCCATCATTAGAAGAGCCGACCTAAATCTCTCATTCGACATGGTCGGAGGATCAATATGAACTCGGTTTCCAGAGGAACTTGAGGACTTGGGGACCTTGTGGAGGAACTCCCTCATTCACAATCTCCTCTTCCATCCTTCTTGTGTTCGCCTTTCTTGTATTCATATCCTATAGACACAAGAGAACGGTTAGGAAAAGGACTTCATAGAGTTAAAACTCTAAGGCACGACTGAAAGAGTAATGAAAGAAGTGTAGTTTCCTAACGTCTTATAGCCTCTCATTCATAAATGTGGCGCGCTTCACAATCATGAACAAGACTCGACTAGACGTGGAATGTGAGACATCAATCCTAAAAACAATCCCAACATGTTGTGCTCTAATACAATGTTTGTCATGACCCGAGCCTACGCCCCAAATATAACACGACGTACAAGACTCTGAAGAGCGTCACACAAGCCTCATAGCATTCATAACATAAGACATAAGAAAATGGTACTGAATTTAAAAATCTTTAAATCCATACAATCGAAGTCTTTATTTAAAATTAGCGAAAGTCTAACATTGTCTCACATGGACATCTAATACAAATTTAGTATAAAAATAGGATCACAAACCTTCAACATAGTCCGAAACATAAAATGACATAAAAGAAAGCTAGAATGAAAATTCTCATCCTCGAACCAAGAGGACTCACCACTAGCTTTGGCGAGAATCAATCCAAGATTTGAATACTATAAGTCACTTTAAGATCTGGAACCTACACCTGGTAGAAAAATAGAAGCATGGGTTAGCACACAAAAATGTACTAAGTATGATAGCCATGCCAATATCATGCTTAAAAAGGACATTTTGGTTAAAAACCATGCTATATTCCAATTTTGAATAACATTATGAACTTTAGTATAAAAGACATAGGATACAATCATGTCATCATATAAGTCATTATAACACATTAGAAGCATCATCTTAAGTAACCCCAAGCTATACTTGTGCAATGTAAGAATGACATCCCATACTACCATTCATACTAAGTACCACTTTGAGGCCACCATAGATGTACTTACCATTCTTCATTTTTATCTTTAGTCAATACACATGAATAAGGAACATTCTCATTTAATAAGTCATGACAAGGAAGTAACTCATAATAACATTTCCAAGTAAAGCATTCATCATTTCATTAAGCCTTTAAGTCAACATTCTCATTAGTATCATTATGAGATCATTCATTTCATTAGACATTAGGAAATTATAGAAGCACATCATAGCCCTGTCAAATCCTACTCAAGCAATGCATGAATGACATCCCATACTACCAGCCACACTTCATAGAACCTCTTGAGTTACCATAGCACGTAACTCACATGATGGGAATAAGCATTAACGGACATAGACCATGTTAGCAAACCATGGAATACGGTGTCTGTCCCACACCGTAAAGGGTTGGTCTACTAGCCTAAGGTAGGATCGGTAACAGTTTAGCTTAGGTGGATCCACTAGCTAATAACCTATTTGGGCACATAGTTTTTGGATAAGAAAGATGTTTTTTGAAACCCGGCCTAACATGGGGAGAGCTTCCATCTTACCATATCCACTTGGTGCTAAGCTTACATTCCCATAGAGTAGTTCATTCACATAAACATTATTATACTTGAGAGAGCTACCACCATTAGGTCTACCGACCCAAAGTATATTATTACACATGAAAGGTTCACCATCATTAGGTATACCGATTCAAGGTACATTAAAGGGATAGCTCAATGAATCCTCCAGAAAAGGACATCACCAATAGGTCTATCAATTCAAGGTTCATCATCACATTAGTTTCTCGAATCAGCATAAAGGGCTACCACCATTAGGTTGACCGATTCAAGACATAGTCTTAGAATACTTCATTAATTATTTATGAAAGGGCTACCACCATTAGGTCTACCGATTCAAGGTTCATTATTTGATACATGAAAGGGCTACCACCATTTGGTCTACCAATTCAATGTTCATTAAGTCAAGATACATTAGTTACACAAAAAGAGGATGCTCTAAGCCTGCCAATTCAAGATGTAACATTACATTGAAGAAACCTTTCACAATATATCATCATCATTCATAAGTGTATAATTGAGAATAACATTTCAATATAAACATAATTGCATTGTAGTTATGATCACATTACTTTCATTGAAATCATAAAGCACATACATAGCATCATGATTCTACATCAATTCTTCATAATTTTCCCTCCAAGTCTATGAATAACTCTGAACCCAAACATCTAGAATACTACAATAAATAAAGGGAATATCATGATTCAATAAGTAAATTAATATAGACATACTCAATTAACATGCTTCCATAATCAAACAACCCGCATCATAAATTCACAATTTAGTATTTTGGGGGATTCATGGGTACATGGGGGAATTTCATTATAAATCAACATTAATTCAACAATTCTATCATAAATCATCATAAATCAACCATTGAAAACCTTTTGAAATTGAACCCATGACTTAGATTGAAACCCTAACTTTTGGGGGAAATTGGAAGTTTTGAAATCTTGTTCCGGAGGGATTCTATGGGTGAGAGCTACCCATAGATGAAAATTACCATACCTTGATGGAGTTTTCCCCTTAATTTGAGAATAAAGACCTTGGTTCTTCAAGCCCTAACTTCAAATACTTCTTCTTCTTCTTTGGGAACTTCTATAGAGAGAAAGTTTGGAGAAGATGAACTATTTTGGGTTTGATTTGGGTTTTCGGGAATAAGGGAGTAAATGGGGTGTTTAATGACTAAATATTTTTTATATATATGAAATAAAACAATAAAAATAGACCCATTAATTGATTAATCAATTTGGAATTTACTAAAGTACCCTTGACTAGGCAGCCCCTTCCCAGGGACTACGGCCAACTTAACGGCTCGTCAAGGGTACCACGGCCCGTGGTGGTTTCTGTGATTCCTTGAACAGTAGCCTCCCCTACTTAAAATTCCTCCTATGAGGCTTAGGCAACCCCACAAGCCTTCCCACGGTCTGTGGTCTTCACCATGAGCCCTGAAGTGGCTCGTGAAGGGGAACTTATCCTTGGCAGCCTTAGGAGCACAATGCCTCACCAACCACGGGTGGCACCACATCTCGTGGTGGCCACCACGGGTCATGAAGACCCTCGTGGACATGGTAGGCAGTGGCTAGGTGTTTTTTAGGCAGCCTTGCCCCTCTAGCGATGGACCTCAACCAAAATCTTTGGCCTTTCCCTTAACCCTTGACGTTAACCCTCATGTTTAGGCTCTAGTTCAACCTACTAATTTCCAAGGTGTTACATGGATGAAGAACTACCATTCCTTAACAATGAAACCCAATGAATTTGAGTAGAAGACCTTGCTTCTTGAACCCTAGCTCCAACTTCCTTCTTTTTCTTCCTTGAACTTCTATAGAGAGAATTTCTTTGGTGATGATGAAGTTTGGGAATTGATTTGGGTTTTAGATATAATTAGGTGAATGACTTAATTTAGCAATATAAAATCGTTATATAGGTTATCTAATTTAGTCTAAAATGACATAACTTAAAATTAATTATAACCAAAAAATCCCAAAGTGCCCCTAAACTAACTCCTCAAATCAATCCCCAAGTCACCACCCACGGAACCACGTCCACGGGCCGTGGTTGTACCCATGGGGCGTGCTGGTAAACTGTGGTTGGGTGACTGGGACTTGATATTTGGAACCCTGACCCACGACTCCTCACTAACGGACTGTGGTTGGACCCATGGCCCGTGATGGTAAACCGTGGGTTGGGTTCAGATACCCTGATTTTAGAGCCTTGACCTACGGCCCCTCATCCATGGGTGTGGACTCACCAACAGGGCATAGGTCCCTTCCGTTGGTCACTCTCTAGGCAGTTTTCTCGGGTCCTCCTCAAGGACCCATGGTTGGTCCTTGGGGGTCGTACCTTGACGTTCCAACATGAAACCCTTTATTTTTAAGTACGGGGAGTTATGTTTACGACTCTAACCCTCATGTTCAGCTCTTGTTTTTCCTACTAGTTTATGGAGTGTTACAATATCTTCCCCTTGGGAACATTCATCCTCAAATAACAATCTAGACACCTTATGGAAGTAAACACTCAAGACTAGCAGCCCATCATGCATGAAACATCAAAATAATGCATAATTCAAAGGAGGAAACATCAACTCCAACTCAAAAATAAACAATGCATCATAATGAAGTAGAAACTACATCTAACAACCCATATGTTCTTTTTCAATCCTTGAATAGATCAAGATGTCATCGATAAACACAATCACAAACATGTTTAGGTATTGCCTAAACACTCTATTCATCAAGTCCATAAGCGCCGCCGGAGCATTAGTCAACCCAAATGACATTACCACAAACTCATAGTGACCATACTGGATTCTAAATGTCGTCTTTGGAATATCATCCCCTATCATCCTAAATTGGTGATAAGCCAAACGAAGATCAATCTTAGAGAAATAGTTAGCTCCTTAGAGTTGGTCAAACAAGTCATCAATTTTCGGCAGAGGATATTTGTTCTTGATGGTCACTTTATTCAATTGACGATAATCAAGGAACATTCTAAGAGACACATCCTTCTTTCTAACAAACAACACCGAAGCACCCCAGTGAGAGATACTCGGTCGGATGAAACCCTTATCTAGAGAATTGTTTAGTTCCTCTTTCAACTCCTTCAACTCAGCCGGAGCCTTTATAGAAGGAGGAATAAAGATCGATTACATATCCGGTAAAAGGTCAATGCCGAAATCTTTTTTCGGCTAGGGAGGAATACTGGGCAAATCATCAGGAAACTTTCAAGAACACATTAACTATCGGAACCTACTCTAGAGAAGGGGTTTCAGATTCGACATCCCTTACCCTAACAAAATGGTAAATACATCCTTTTGAGATCATCCTCCTAGCTTTAAGACAAAAGATAAATTGACTTCTAGGCATACAATTTCCCCCCTTCCACTCTAAGATACACTCATTTGGAAATTGGAATCTAACCACCCGAGTCCTACAATCGATAGAGGCATAACATGCATGCAACCAATCCATACTAAAAAACACATCAAAGTCTAACAAGGCTAACTCTACCAAATCCACGAAAGTAACTCTATGGGATAAATAAATGGGATATCCCCTATAAACTCTCTTATCCAACACAGAATCACCAATCGGGGTAGAGACCGAGAAAGGTTCTATTAACACTTGGGGAATATATAAAACTTCACGGCCACATAAGGTGTCACAGAGGACAAAGTAGTAACGGGATCTAAAAATGCATACACATCAATAAGAAACACTTTTAACATACCTATCACCACATCTGGAGAGCTCTCTTGGTCACCTCAAGATTGAAGAGCATAAAATCAGATATGCTTAGGGGCATTGGAGTTTGAACCGCTAGGAGGAGTTTTCTTGCCCTATCTTTCTTTAGCCATGAGCATAGATAAATCTCTCATTTTCTGTCCACTCTTCCTGCAACTAAAACACCCATCCGGGCCAACTAAGCACTTACCATCATGTTTTTTTCCACACTTTGCACAAATAGTCCTATTCATATAAGAGCCACTACTATTACGTCCTTGAGATTTAAGGTTAGACACCCTATCCTTGTTGACCATTGGTGGAATACTAAAGGAGCCTTGGTTCAAAAACCTTTATCTAAACCTTGGTCAACCTTTTCCATCGAACCTCGTATTGGAGAAGTTCCCATCACGAGACCTTTTCCTTCAGTTTCTCCTCCTCAATTTGATGTGACCATGATCATGAGACGAGAGATGTCCATGTCACCAATGAGCATGACGGTACGACACACTTTCACCACCAAATGGATATACCCATCACAAACTTATTCATCCTAGCCCTTAAATTTGCAACCATAGATGGAGCATACTTAGACAATTGAGTGAACCTTAGGGCATATTCCTTCACACTAATAGTTCCTTAACGTAGGTTAATGAACTCTAGCCTCTTTACTTCCCACAACCCTAGGGGAAAGAATCTATCAAGAAACACCGGTTTTAACATTTCCCATTCTACGAGACCATCTTCCACCGACCTTGCCTCCTTCTACTGACCATACCATACTTGAGCAACTCTTTTTAGTTGGTGAGCGGCAAATTCCACCTTCTCTTATGGAGACACATCCATGATATCATGTACCTTGTAGACCTCGTCGACAAACTCTTGAGGGTCTTCCTCAATTTTGGAGCCACAAAATTCTGGGGGGGTTCATTCTTGCAAAATCCCTCACTCTCGAAGCTGCCTAATTCACATTAGGATTCATATGAGTCACAACATCTCTATTGGCTTGAGCCACCAAAGCTTGGTCCAACATTTCAAAAGCTGACCTAACCTCTACATTCGATATAGCCGAAGGATTAATCGGAACTTGAGGAAGAGCTCATTGATTCTCATTGTCCTCTTCCACCCTTCTAGCATTAGCCATTCGTGTATTCATTACCTCAAGACACAAAAGAAGGATTAAGAAAGAGAAATTCTTTAGATTTAAACTCTAAGGCACGATTTAAGAATAATGAAGAAGTGAGATTTCCTAAATATCTTCTAGCCTCTCATTCATAAGTGTGGCGCGTTTCACACTCATGAACAAGACTCTACTAGACTTGGCTCATAAGACATTATCATAGAATTATTCTAAACCTGGCTCTAATAACAAGTTTTTCGCGACCCAAGTGTACCCCCATAGATGTAGCAAGGCACATAGAACCCCGCAAGGCTCCATGTATGCTACTTGGCATATCATAACTTAAGAAATAGAACAATATGAGTAAAAATGCATTTCAAGTGTAAAATTTTCATTAAAGAAAAGTGGAAGTCTAGAATCTAAGTCTAAACATAACCATCTATTACAATATTCGAAGTAAAAAAGGACACGACCCATACAACATTGCTCGAAAAGGAAATACAAGAAACGAACTACAATAAGATAACATCCCTCCTCGAATCATGACGACTCACCAACAAGCTAGGAGAATAATCAAATCCAAGCTTTAGCCAAAAATATAATCACCTTGAGGACCGGACCCTACACTTGGGGAAAATGTAGGCAAAGTAGGCATTAGTACAAAAATGCACTAAGTATGATAGTCATCCATAAAAATATTGAAGACATGGTAAAAGGGACATTTTATTTGAATGTATGCAATTTACTAAGTTTGAACATCATCATGAAAATAGAGGAAAACCATAAGTAATAAGTGTAGTCAATACATGGATCATCATAACATAATAGACACACTTCATAAATACCCTCAAGCATACTTGTGCAGTGCATGAATAAGATCCCATAAATATCACCCATGCTAAGTAAACCACTTTAGGCCTATATTCATATTCATTACCTTTAAGATCATTGAACCTCATATAAAATCTTCTTGAGTAACGATAGTTCATAATTCATATTCTTGTTCTTATTATTGTGGAAATAAGCCTTACCCAACATAGACCATGTGAGCTTCACATGGAATCTGGTGTTACCCGCACCGAAAAGGGTTGTCCTACTTGCCTATGGCAGAACCATACTCTTAGCTTAGGTGGATCCATTAGCTAAGTAACCTACAGGGGAACGTAGTTTATGGGATGAGGATATTATTACTACATATCCAGCCTCAACTATCTGAGGGCATCCATCTCAAGATATTTCTTCTAGAAACCCAACCTAACCTATCGTGAGGGCTCCCATCTAATATCAATACCCACTCGGTGCTAAGCATTAGTCGCACGGAGTTCATACTAAGTCTTGACTTAAGTTAATCTTCATGGAAAAATGTCTTGACACTTAATCCAACATAATTCATAAGATAGCTCATAGATCATGCGTGAGAATAGCATTTCACCATCCATGTCTTCATACAACTTCTATAGGTAAGAGTGCCTTTCAACCGTAAAATTGTCATACTATGAGAAATTCTTTCACATCATATCATAATCATACAAAAGTGTGTACATGAGAATAACCTTTCAATAACACGACCACTAGATCATAATCATATTCACTTCACTCTCAAACAGTTCTTAAAGCATATACAAAGACTTCATAAATATGCATATTATCATAATTTTCCCTTTCAAGGATCAAAGCTCATATCGAATTAACACATCAAGAATTCACTAAATTAGACATGGATATTCACATAAATCAAGAAACCCAATTACTACAAGCATAATTTCATAATATCCTTCTTTCATCCACACACCCACATCACAAGATCATAATTTGGGAATAAGGGGATTCCATGGGTTCTTGCGGACTTCAAGATAAAAACTATAATAAATTATCAATTCAATCATAATACAAAGTAATTCAAGCATTATAATCATTTTTGAAAGGAACCCATGACATTGGAATCAAACCCTAGCTTTTGGAGGACTTCTATCTTTGAAATATGGGATTTTGAAGGGGCACCATGGATGAAAAACTACCATACCTTAGCAATGAAACCCAATGAATTTTATTAGAAGACCTTTCTCTTTAAACCCTAGATTCAACTTTCTTCTTCTTCTTCTTCTTCTTCTTCCTTAAAGTTCTAGAGAGAGAATTTCTTTGGTGAGGATTAATTTTGGGAATTGATTTGGGTTTTAGAAATAATGAGGTGAATGACTTAATTTAGTGATATAAAATCCTTATATAGGTGATATAATTTAGGCTAAAACGACATCACTTAATATTAATTAACACAGGAAAACCCCAAACTGACCCTATACTAACTCCTCAAAATAGTCCCTAGGTCACCACCCACGGAAACACATCCACGGGCCATGGTTGGACCCACTGGACTTGCTAGTAAACCGTAGTTGGGTGACAAGGACTTGGGTTTTGGGACCGAGACCCACGACTCCTCACTGATGTATCGCGGTTGGCCCTACGGCCTACGATGGTAAAGCGTGGGTTGGGTTCGGAGGGCCTGATTTCAGGGCCTTGACCTACGGCCCCTCACCCACGGGCGTGGAGTGACGAACGGGGTGTAGGTACGTTCCGTTGGTCACTGTCCAGGGAGTTTTCTAGGGTCCTCCTTAAGGACCCATGGTTGGTCCTTGTGGGTCGTACCTTGACGTTCCAACATGAAACCCTTTATTTTTAAGTATGGGTAGTTACGTTTATGACTCAAACCCTCATGTTAAGCTCTAGTTTAGCCTACTAGCTTTTGGGGTGTTAAAGCAAATTTCATGAGAGAATTAGTCACCAAGAAAAGGAGTATGGATTTTGAAATAGTGGAGGTATCTCATAGATGTATTGTCATCATGACAAGCAATGTTGTTATCAAAAAAGCATATCCGAGGGCAATATTTACTATTCCATGTTCTATTGGGATGCTTCAGTTTATAATCTTTTTGTGACTTAGAGGCAAGTATTAACCTGATGTCGTATGGCATTTTCAAACAACTTGGGTTGGGAATACCTAAATCCACAACAATGCGTCTTCTCATGGCTGATCGATCTATTAAGCATCCCATTGACATACGTTATGATATCTTGGTAAAAGTGAATAGGTTCATTTTTATGGGCGACTTTGTTATATTGGATTGTTAGATTGATGCTGAGGTACCTATTATATTGGGTAGGCCTTTTTTTTCTACCAGAAGAGCCCTTATGGATGTTAAAAGTGGTGAATTGAAATTTTGGGTAAATGATTAGGAGGTTACCTTCAATGTGTGCAAATTGATGAAGCAACCGAGTGACATTCATGTAGTTTCGCCATTTATGTGATTGATGAGACACTGGCTAGTGTAACTGAGGTGTTTTGTGTGTTGGAACCTCTAACTGTCGTCCTTTCAAATTATGATGAGGAGAAAGTTCAAGGTTATGAAGAAGTTGTGGCTGCTCTGTCGGATTTAGGTTCTTACTCTACGAACCCATTCAAGCTCGACATTGATCATAAAAATTGAGAAAGCCCCCCCTAAACCATCAATCAAAAAACCACCAAAGCTTGAATTGAAAGTGCTCCCATCCTGTCACGACCCGAGCCTACACCACAGACGTAACACGGCATACAAGATTTTGAAGAGCCTTATACAAGTCTCATAGCATTCATAACATAAGACATAAGAAACGATACGAAATTTAAAAACTTTAATCCATACAATCAAAATCTTTATTTAAAAACAGCGGAAGTTTAACTTTGTCTCACATGGCCTTCTAATACAACTTTAGAATCGATGTTAAGCTCACAACCCTTCAACATAGTGCGAAACGTAAAATGACATAAAAGAAACTAGCAATGAACAACTCTCGTCCTCGAACCATTAGGACGCACCAACTAGCAAGGGGAGAATCAATCCAAGCTTTGAACAATAGAAGTCACCTTAAGATCCGGAACCTACACTTTGTAAAAGTGTAGAAGAAATATGGGTTAGCACAAAAATATACTAAGCATGATAGCCATGCAAAAATCATGCTAAAAAGGATATTTTGGTTGAAAACCATGCTATATGCCAAGTTTGAGAAACATCATGAACTCTAGTATAAAAGACATAAGATACAAGGATAATCATCAGGTAAGCCATTTTAACACATTGGAACCAAGTTTGAGTACCAGCCTTGCTTTCTGTTAACATCTTCAGCTTTTTTCCTCTTTTTGGCCTTGATGTCCTTGCCTTGCTCTTTTTCCTCATTGCTGCAAATTAACATTTTAACATCAGTTTAGAGAATAAAATAGGCATTGAGGACACTAATTATTTAACTATTAAGCCCTAAATGAGTCAAAATCCACGACATATCACTTGTCCCTAAATATGTGACACCATAGGATGCTATCTCAAATGAACATTATATAGTGGATCCACCTTAGCTCAAACTCGTGGTCCTACTTTAATAAGTAGGACACTCTTTCTTTATGTGGGAGTAGTACAATGGACTCCATGTTATAGCTCGCATGGTTTAAGGCACTTCTTGCGAGGCAAACCAAGTCTTTACTTTTGTTTTTATTAATTTCAATAACATCTATTTTGAGTGTTGGTAGAGGCGAAGATGAAATGTTGAAAAAAGGAATAGAAGGCAATGCCACAACCCAAATGGTGATCTGCCAAAGATGTAGCGTGGACTCATTCTTGTCCACCTTTTGAGATTGAACATTTAGAAAAGTGTAAAGTCAATTTTTGAAAACAAAGCTCGAAAGGGCGATCCACCAAAGTGCACTATGGAGACTCTATCGGGTCCGCCAAAACATCCTTCAGGTTTGGTGTTTGTCCAAGAATGTTCAGTGATCTTGAACTCCAAATGGCGATTCACTGAACAAGTTTGGCGACGTTATTTGAGACCACTGAACGAGCCTGATATAAAAAGCACAAGGGTCTATTCAAATTAAAAAATAAAACCCTTTGATAGCTTAAAGTTCTTTCTCTCTTTCTCTTACATTGATTGTTTTGAGTGATTGTGAGCCATTAGTGTGTGAGACCAAAGATAGATGAGTGCTTTTGCCTGCATTTAAAGTCAACCCAACCCTATTTCATTGATTTTCTTGATTAATACTTCATTTGAATGTTGGTATTTTATTTTTATTGAGAATTCTAAGCTTTAAATTGCACAATGGGTGTTGCCTTAAAGCCATTATGTGTTATTGATCATTTGATATTTTTATGTAGCATTGTATTGTGTGATTTGAATAGTTCCCATTTGGTGGGCTTGTCATAGTCCGCCGAACCCACTTGGTGAATTGCTGAGTGGGATAGGACCACACCCTTCATCCTTGTCTCTTTTCAATTTGCACTACCATTTTCAGTGGACTTATCGTAGCCCACATAAACTGACTCGACAAATCGCTGAGATAGAATAGACTCTGCCTTTTATGCCTGATGCCTGAGATTTTTTCTAATGTCTTTTCCGGCTAGCTATGTGAAGCCCGTCAATCCAATTTGGCGATCCGCCTTTTCATTGAGCGAGCCTCAACATAGTTTTTGAAATTTGATTCGAAGTGAGTTTAATTTCAACTAACATTCAAAAATCCTATGTTTTAATGTGTGCCTTGCAAGTTATGGCACAAACAAAAGGGAACTTAAACTTAGAACTTGAACTTGAAATTAGAATTTGAACTTGAACTTGAAATTAGAACTTGAACTTGAAATTAGAACTTGAACTAGAAATTAGAATTTGAACTTGAACTTAGAACTTGAACTTGAAATTAGAACTTGAACTTGAACTTAGAACTTGAACTTGAAATTAGAACTTGAACTTGAACTTAGAACATGAACTTAGAATTTGAAGTTGAACTTAGACTTGAAC
>JAJOOF010017447.1:0-20730 GCA_029582545.1 Solanum lignicaule | reverse complement strand
ATGCAGCGGAGGCTTGTATCCATACCATGCTTCAAAAGGAGTTTGATCTTTCACAGCTTTTGAGGGAAGTCGATTTTGTAGGAACACAACTGTATTTGGTGCCTCTACCCAAAACATCATTGGCAAATTCTTTTCGTGCAACATACATCTTGCCATCTCCATGATATATCTGTTTCTTCTCTCACTAACTCCATTTTGTTCTGGAGTATATGGAGCAGTAAGTTGACGTTCAATCCCTACTTCTTCACAAAATAGATCAAACTGATCAGAATTGTACTCCTTGCCATTGTCAGATCGTAAAATTTGAATTTTGCAGCAACTTTCATTTTCCAACTTTGCTTTCAACTTCCAAAAAATGCTCTTGACCTCTGATTTGTACTTTAAAAAATAAATCCAGCACATTCGGGTCAGATCATCAATAAAAATAACATAATAAAGACTACCTTTAAGTGAGGGAGTCCTTTGGAGTCCTCCAATATCGGTGTGAACCAGCTGCAACTTTCTTGTTGCTCTCCAAGTTGCCTTTGGGAATGGAAGTCTACTTTGTTTTCCAAATTGACAAGCCCGACAATTTTTATAACTCGCTCCCAGTTTAGAAAGGTGCTCGATTATTACCAATTATTGCATTTTGAGAAGCCCTTGATAATGATAGTGTCCGAGTCTCTTATGCCATAACTCGAAAGCATTTTCTCTTGCCGAATGCACCACTTGTTCTTCCTCCAATGGATTTAATGAGAAACTTCTGCCTCTCATTTTGACTTTAAACAAGTCATGTCCTGAGGCTTCCTTGATCAAGCAATGTTTATCTTCGAAATACAATTTGAAATCTTTTTCTAACAATTGACCAACACTTAACAAGTTCTGATCTAAATCTGGTACATAAAGAACATCGGAAATTGCTTTAGTACCTGATTGTGTTTCAATTATAATAGTTCTCATTCCTTTTGCCGGAATATACCGCCATGACCTATTCTGACTTTTGTAACTCCAGTAGGCTTCAAGTCTTTAAAGATCTCTTTGTCATGAGTCATATGGTTTGTGCATCCGCTATCAATCAGCCAAGCCTCAGTTGAAACATTGGTTACAAAACATGATGCCACAAAGAGTTGATCCTCTTCCTATTCATTAACAACTTGGGCATCTGCGTTTTGCTGCTACAATTTACTCTTGCAGATAATTGCTTCATGCCCGAGTTGGTTGCACTTACTGCATTTAGCATCCGGCCATTTTCAACACTTATACGGCGCATGACCATTGTTTCCACAATGCTTACAAGGAGGATAGTTTCCTTTAAAGCTACCTGTTTTGCTTTTGTTGTTGTAGCGAGCTGCTCCTTCTCCATTTGTTGGCTAGTTCTTCATATTGTTTTTCTTTTTGTATCTTCCACTCTCTTCATGTTTGGCCGCCAGTGCTCCCTCTCTAATTCCATCTTCTCTCATAACCCTTCTTTGTTCTTGAGCCTGGAAGGAACTCAATAATTCCGCCAATGTGATTTTTGACAAATCCTTGGTGTTCTCCAAAGTGGTAATGGTGGCTTCAAATCTTTCAGGTATAGTAACCAGAATGTTTTCAACAATACGCGAGTCTTTAAACTCAGAACCAAGTAATCTTACTCTGTTTTCTATGCTCATAAGCCTGTCAGAGTATTCTTTGATGGTTTTCGATTCTCTAATCTTCTGTAACTCAAAGTCTCTAATGAGATTCAGCACTTGCATACCTTTGATACGATCATCTACTTCATATTCTTCCTTGAGATAATCCCGGATGGCTTTTGCTAATTTTAGAGACATGATGCAAGTGAAAATTGTTGAAGAGACTGCTGAAAAAAGACATGCCTTTGCCTTAGATTTTTTGGTTTTCTTGTCTTTGTGATTTTTGAGTTGAGCCATTGTTGGGTTTCCGGGTAGCGAAAGAACTTCATAGTCTTCCTCGATTGCCTCCCAAAGATCTAAAGCTTCGAGATAAGCTTCCATCCTCACTGCCCACATGTGAAAATTTTCACCATTGAAGACAGGAGGTGCCATTACCGAGAAACTTGAGCTTTCTTCCATTTTTAGTCATTTGTTGTTTCTGGTTGTGGTGCTTGAGTCACTTGAAATAATCACTCACAGAAATACCCACAGATCCCGCAAGATAAAAAAGCTCTGATACCAATTGTTGGTAAATTTTAGTAGTATGAGTTTTAGAAAGCAGAGAAGTCAAGAAGAATATTGGTAGAAGAACATTTTTATTGATGTCTTCAGATTTCATTTATAAGACTGGAATGAAAAACAGAAAATAGTAAACCCACTACTAGCATATTCCTAACTCACTAACTTACTCCTAAATAATAGGAATAGATGGCTAACAACTAATTGACTAAGTCTTATCTAATATAATGCAGTAAAAGTAAAAGTGCAGTTGAAAAAAAAAATTCCCAACACCTTCAATGTATGGATGATGTCATGTTTGAGAAGGTGGCTAATGCAACCACCTCAAAAGAAGCTTGTGAGATTTTACAAAATTCTCTCCAAGGAGTTGATATGTAAGGAAGATAAAACTTCAAACTCTAAAGGATGATTTTGAAGTTTAAAAAATGACAGAATCCGAATCTATTTCAGATTTCAGTTCAAGATTGATGGCTATTGTGAATCAACTAAGTAAATACGGGAAGGGAGTAGAAGATGTGCGTATGGTAGAAATGATCCTTCATTCCCTAAAACCTAAATTTGATTATGTGGTGTGTCCTATTGAGAAATCTAAATATTTATACTCTATTACGGTAGAGCAATTAGAAGGTTCTTTACAAGCCCACGAAGAAAAGATGAAAAGGAGAAAAGAAGAGCCACTAGAGTAACTTCTTAAAACTCAGGCATCCTTTAAAGGATTTGAAGGTGAAGAAAGTGACTAAGGAAACAGACAATGTAGAGGTCGTGGAGACCGTGGAAGAGGAAAAAGTTATATCAACAAATTCAATAATTAAGATAAAAGTCACCGGTCATTCAGAGCTCGTGGCCGTGGTCAACAAAGAGGTAGAGGACATGGAGCCTATCAAGGTACCAATAAAATGCGGCATGATAAATCTAAAATTGAGTGATATAACTATCATAAACTTGGACATTACTCTTGGGAAAGTCGTATTAATATTGAAGAGAAAGCTAATCTTGTTGACAACAACAAAGATGAAGATGAGTCAACATTGTTAATGTCACTCAAAGAAGAAGATACAGATGATTGGAACTCATGGTATCTTTAAAATGGAGCAAGCAATGATATATGTGGCTAAAATGATAAGTTTGTAGAGATAAATAGGTGAAAGGTAATGTGTCTTTTGGAGATACCTCATAGATCCAAATTGAAGGGATATGTATGATTATGATATCCTGTAAAGATGGTGGCCATAAATTTATTAACAATGTTTATTATGTGCCAAAACTGAAAACTAATAATTTGAGTTTGGGTAAACTTCTTGAAGAAGGATATGATATTCATATGAAAAATATGCATATTTGGCTTAGAGATTCAAGTAACAACTTAATTGTTGAAGTGCACATGGTGAAGAATAGGTTGTTCCCTTTGAATCTTAAGACCATTGATAAAAAGTGTTTGAAGGCTAATGTGAAGATGACTCATGGTGCTGACATATGCGATTTTGGCATTTGAACTTTGAAGCACTCAAATCAATGGGAGGCAAAAACATGCAAAGGAGACTACATCAAGAACAAGTAAGCTACTCCAACTTGCACACATTGATGTGTGTGGTCCAATCGATCCACCTTCATTAGGTAAAAGTAAATACTTCTTGTTCTTTATTGATGATTCCAGTCGAAAGACTTGGGTATACTTCTTGAAGAAAAAATCTGAAGTTTTTATTGCTTTTAAAAATTTCGAAGCACTTGCAGAAAAAGAAAGTGACTATAAAATAAAAGCATTAAGGTACGATAGAGGAGGCAAATCCACTTCAAAAGAATTTAATGACTTTTGTCAATCTCATGGAATTTTCCCTCTAACGGTTGCTCGCCCCAACAAAATATAGATGCATGAAGAAAGAATAGAACAATTCTTAATATGGCTAGATGTACTTTGAAAGCTAAACATCTACCAAGAGAATTTTGGGCCGAGGCTATTTCTTGTGCAGATTATTTAAGCAACAGGTCTCTAACAAAAAATGTGTGAGATCAAACTCTTCAAGAAGCATGGAGCGGAAGTAGGACAAGTTTGAAGCACTTGAGAATCTATGGGAGCATAGCCTATGCTCATGTTCAACATCAAGGGAGAGCTAAACTCAATTATGGAAGTGTCAAGTATGTGTTTGTTGGCTATGGAGTGAGTTCAAAAGGCTACAATTTGTATAATCCAAGCAATAATAAGGTTGTGGTGAGTCATGATGTTGAATTTGATGAAGAAGAAATATGGAAATGGGAGGCTCAAGAACAAAGAACATATGATTTTTTTTCCATACTTTGGAGATGAATAAGAACATTAGACAATGACACCTTCACAGGATGCAACTCCACCTCCTTCACTAGCAAATGTTGCATCCCCGTCTACTCAAGAGAGTTCCAGTGAAAGACTGCATAGGATGGGGATTATCCAAGAACTCTATGATGACATAGAAGAAATTACTAATTTTTAATTTTTTTGTTGTCACTTTGCTAATAGTGAACCAATGATTTTTTATAAAGTTGTTACTGACGGAAGGTGGAGACAAGCCATAAAGGAGGAGATTCAGTCAATAGAGAAGAACAACACTTCGGAGTTAACATCTCTTCCTAAGGATCATCGAGCAATTGGAATCAAATGGGTATACAACACGAAGAAAAATGCTCATGGAGAGTAGAGACATACAAGGAAAGACTTGTGGATAAAGGCTACAAACAAAGACATGGCATCGACTAAGAGGAAGTCTATGTGCCTATTGCCCACATGGAGATGATCAGTATATTAATCTCTTTGGCAGCGCAAATGAAGTAGAAAACCCATCAAATAGATTTAGGATCAACATTATTGAATGAATATTTTGAAGAAGAAGTCTATGTTGAGAAACCATTGGGCTTTGTGTATCATGAAGATAAGGTATTGAGGTTGAAGAAAGCCTTATATGGGTTTCAAGCTCCACGATTTTGGAATAATCGCATTGACAAATACTTTCAAGACAATTGGTAACTCGTTGTCTCCATGAATATGCTCTTTACATTAAAGTTCTTACTAATAAAGATATTGTGCTTGTTTGTCTTTATGTTGATGATCTCATTCTAACGGGTAACAACCTAGTTTTATTTGAAGCTTTCAAGAAAGCTATGTCCCTTGAGTTCCAGATGACGGACATAGGGTTCATGTAATATTACTTGGGCATAGAAGTGAATCAAATTGAGGAAGGCATCTTCATATCTCAAGAAAGCTATACAAAGGATATCTTGAAGAAGTTCAACATGTTTGATTGCAACCCTCTGAACACCCCAATGGAAAGTGGAACAAAATTGTCTAAGTTTCATGATGGAGAAAAGGTGGACTCAGCTCTATTTAAAAGTCTCATAGGAAGTCTGAGGTACTTGACATTTACGAGATCAAATATACTCTTTGAAGTTGGAGTAGTAAGTCGCTTCTACCTCCACTCAGTTGAGGTCGCTAAAAGAATTCTTCGTTACCTAAAAGGAACAATCGACCTTAGGCTATTTAATTCTTCTTCTGATGATTTTAATCTTGTGGGTTATTGTGATAGTGATTATGCGCGAGATGTTGATGATAGAAAAAGCACATCTGGTTTTTTTTTTTCTTGAGTTATTTTGTTATTTCTTGTAGTTCAAAGAAATGATCTATTGTTACTCTCTTGACTTGTGAAGTTGAATACATGGCAGCGACATCATGTATGTATCGTGCTATTTGGTTGAAGAGATTATTGAAGGAATTCAATTTGCCACAAATGAAGCCACACTGATTTGTATCGATAACAAAATCTGCACAAGCACCTGCTAAGAATCCAGTGTATCATGATCGGAGTAAGCACATACAAACAACGTATCACTTTATCAGAGAATTTATTGCCAAGAAAGAGGTAGAACTCAATTAGTATGTGAAATCTCATGGTCAAGTTGTGGATATCTTTACAAAGCCTCTCAAGTTTGAATTGTTATTTTACATTAATGTCATTAGTGAAATCAAATGAGATAGAATTTTCCTTATAAATAGAGAACTTATGCTCATTTGTAAGGACACACCAAAATAGAGAAGCAATAGACAGTAATCCACAAGTTATTTCTTAGTTCGTGAGTAAAAAGTGTGGCAGTAATATTATTGTGAGGTGTATGACATAAATGTGTATTGAGTAGTAGTCATTTGACATTACCAAGTTTTCATCAATATTATTATATTAATTATCCGGGTATCATATTTACCCCATTTTAATATTTGGTGTCTTTGTTACTCTCTTCTGATTGCTATTTAGTTTGGATATTATCCCGGGTGTGATTATCATTTTTCCAATAGAATTACACTGCTAGCATCCATAACAGATTATATAGTTTACTAGGAAAATAACACATGATAATGAATCCTTTTCAATAAATTTGAAATTAAAGAGTTATAGAATGCTGCACAGTCGATGTTGTTGCCTTTGTCTCTTATCGGTGTATCTCTCAACACACTGCAGAGCCCGAGAATAAAATTGTTGACCTTGAAAATGAATTCCAGATGATGCAAGATCAACTTGCAAAATAAGAAAGTGAACTAGAATGGCTAACAAACTTTACAATGATCCACTTATTATGATTCTCTTTTATAATTTAGTTCTGCTTCAGAAGAGCATTATGTGAGAAATTTACTCTTAAGCCTTTTTTTCTTCAATAGCTGGATATGCTGATATATTATGATTAGCATGATGAAGCTCCTAAATGCGGGAGGTATTTGGTAGTCATGGAAAACATATGTAGGACTGGGGTGATATAAAATCATGTTTTCCAAACTGCACTCGAAATATGGAAATGGATGAATATGACAACTTAGGTAGGCTTCCTTATCCAATGTTCATTTTAAATTTTAATTGAAGTTGGAATTTACTCCACAAAGAGGTCTTTGAGAAAGAAGACTTTCTCCTTTAATAGCATTTAAGTGTGGAGGATTACCTCTAGACATTTTATGATTGCAGGACTTCTCTTAAAAGTTGGTACAACATTGGACGGCGGGTGGTAAAGTGTTGCTGAGAATAGATAGCCTTCTTTATCTCGAAACTATTGTACTTAAGAATCTCTATTCTATCTGTAGCTCTAAGCATTGCTTGTAACGTACCTTCAGAAATTATGAATATGTTGCCATTGAGGCACCTATGTTTGAACTCACAAATCGTGTGTCGTTTCAACCAAGATAAAAGACTTTTGTTCTGGAAAAAATTCACTGTCTGTTTGACTACAACTTACCAAAAGCTTTATATGAGAACTGATGTTGTCTAGTTGATACAAGTTATATTTCCTAACATTGATGGATTATTGCTTACACTTTCTTTTCTACTTTTTCTACACTTCATACTTCTTTACTTTTGTTCAGATGGTAACTTCTAACATCTTTACTCTTGTTCTAGGTAAGCGTGTAAAACTTAAAATGATTAATTCTCCAACTTTTGTTCTTATTATTTACGTCTTCTTTTAATTCATTTATTTTATTTCTTATTCTTGAGACACAAATCATGCAAAAGATTAAAGAGGCAATTTGGGGTGATTTGCTATCTTTCATATCATATACTCCCTTTGTCCCATATTAACTGATCACTTTCCTAAACATATGTGTCTCAAATTACTTTATCACTTACTAAATCAAGATAAAATTAATTAAATTATTTTCATTTTACCCCTATAATGAATACTCATTATCATGCCTAATGTTCCCAAATTTTTGTTAGGATTTGCCCTGATTTTCTTACTTATTTAAGTTTAATTTTCTCTTAAAGGAAAGTCAAAGTATTACCATAAATGCTTTTACTTTTTCCGAAAGAAATATTTAATTCTCTATCATATTTGGTTATTCTTTCCATAGGAGAAATATTTGGAGATCTATAAATTGAAATTATATTCTCATAGCAGAACACAATTGCACCCACAATGTAGCTAATAAAGAGTTTTGTTTATGGGGAGATTTTTTTCCGACATATTTATGTTTTTCCATTTAGTTTAATAATATGTAAACCTATTGGTCATATCATATAATAATATATGTTTCTTTTAGTATAGTTTTATGTGTTGTTTCATTTATTGTCATATGATTTGTAATAGTAAGCTTCTGCATGACGCCCTAATCACTTTCAAACCCAACAAGTCGTATCAAAGCACATAGTTCAATGATCCAATGGAATGAGGTTAAAGACAAGTTCAACGCAGTTTCAAATTAATTTGCAACTATTTTAATAATAAAGAAGTTTTTTATCCAACTACATGTGGAGAAGAGATTTAAGTCATATTTTCAACACTTCTGATGTTGCCTTTTTAAAAATAAAATACTTTAAAACCATTTTTAACCCATATACTTTATAGATGGTATGCATAAATTTCGTATGATCTAGGGTAGACTATTGATAGCCAGAGTCGACAGAAGAGTTATGCGGACCAGAGAGTTCGAGCCCTAGTGTTCATGGATGGTGATCATGTTTGGCTTCGAGTTTCACCCATGAAGGGTGTGATGAGGTTCGCAAAGAAGGGCAGGCTTAAGTACCCTAGATTCATTGGACCCTTTGAGATTTTGAGTTGTGTAGGAGAGGTCGCCTATAAGTTAGCCTTGCCACCTAGTTTGTCAGTTGTGTATCCTGTGTTTCATGTTTCCATTATTCGGAAGTATGTGCTGAATAAGTCCCACTTACTTTCCCTTGATTCCGTTGTGTTGGATCCAAACTTATCTTTTGAGGATGAGCCTATAGCCATTTTAGATAGGCAAGTCCAATAGCTTAGGACCAAAGAGATTGCTTTAGTGAAGGCACCGTTCAGTTGGTGAGATGGCTTGGGAGTCAGAGTCAGATATGTGTGCCAGATATCCTGATCTTTTCAAAGATTGAGGTACCTTCTTTTGTCGAACATAATTTTTGGTGGTGAATAAATTAATGACCCAGTCGGTTATTTTTTGAAAGTCTCAAGAATTTACTGTTTTCCTCTTGATATTAATCCCAGTTGTTGGAATGATATTCTTTGTATTTCATTAATCTCAGAATGTGGAATCTGAGTAGTGACAGTGTTAGTTTCACATTCCTAGTATTTATTGAGGATTTGAGGTCTGAAGTTCTGAAATTATGGAAATTTAGCCTTTTGGTTGACCTTGGTCAACATTCAGAGTTCAGATGCTCAGATTGGAATTCTGAGAGTTTCGTTGGATTCAAAAGATGATTTTAGGCCAAGGTGTGGTCTTGGTTTAATTTTGAGAGGCCCTTAGTTAGTTTTAGTCTTTGTAGATGTTGAGTTAGTTTCTTCTATTTTTCACATGTTTTGGGTCAAGGAGGACTCGGAATTGTGTTTTAATGGTTCCATTGAGTTGGAAACGTCAAGTATATTTGATTTGCATATGGTTTTTCTTTTTATGGAGTTCCGAACGAATCCAAGAGGGTCATTTTGATGTTTTGAGAGTTGGCTGATTTTTCTGGTGCCCGAGTTCTGTAACCTCCGCTTTTGCAATATGCCTTCCGCTTTAGAGACCTCCACTTTAGCAAAGGTGAGATTATACTTCAGCGAAGTCTTGGTTTTTTGTGCGGTTTTCTTAAGAAGACTAGGGATCTCTTTAGCGATGGACACTAAAGTGAAGCCTGGTTGCCAAAAGCGAGAGCCCCAGTTTTTGCGAGATTTGCTTAAGAAAAACTATGGTCTCTTAAGCGATAATAGAGGGGTTTTGACTTGCCATTTTTGGGGTTTAAACCCCATTATCCATTTTTGTGATTTGGGAACTCTTGGTGGTGATTTTCGAAAGGATTTCTAGTGCTAAATAACTTGGGTATGCTTTTATGACCCTAAAACCTCCATTTTCCTTTGATTATTTATGGATTCTAACATCATATTTTGGGATTTGATTTTGAAAATGGCAAGTGATTGAACGTCTCAAGAACACCTCATCTGATTCTGGGTGTAAACGATCGTTAACTAGTATATAACCCAACGAAGAGTTGGGATCGAATCCATAGGGAGCTGTACGTTTCTAAATTTCAGTTATAAAGTTATAAAATGGTCTATTCAGTTATAGGAATAGAATTTATCGAAAAGACATGTAAACAAGTCTAAGGGGTGACAATGAATGTCAAATGGGGGGATTGGATTGTAAATTATCAGCTACAACACAATCAAACACAGGGAAAATAACAATATAGAGAGGAATTCTCAGGATTTGATCAATTAAAGGCAAATTTCACTCTTTGGGTAATTGAAACTACTAATAAATAGATAAATATCAGTGGGTAGACTAGGCTAAAAGTGAAATATCCTTCGTTCGAACAACTATCTCTATTCAAGTGATTTCTTTCGAACATCAATAAGCTTAGAAAATAAGAACATCCTACACCTTAATTCTTCTACTCTTTCAAGCTAGATAGGTAGAATCGAGGTTAGGATTTACTCTTTTGAGATAAACCCATATCATCCCAATAATTACAATCATCAATTGAAAGCTTGGATTCTAATACATCTTTTTCAAGCAAGCCCAGAAATCTAAGTTCGAATTGCATTTGCAACTACAATTCTTAGTTTAAAACATAGATATCAATTAAAACTCACTTCAATTAAGCATTTAAATCAGTATTTAGCAATACCCATAAGCTAATTCAGCCCATAATCACATGGTCACACCCCAAGAATTGGGGTTTTGGCCACACATAATAAAAATAGAGAAACGATTACCAAATACATTCTCCATGATCTGGGTAAAGGTTCCCAAGTCATTATAATGGCCCAATGAAAGGAATTTAGAAATCCACTTTCAAATCCTCAAAATTAAGCTTAGAAATCCTCAAAGTCGACAATAAGAACTACAAACTAAGAGAAAACTTTAACTCTAGAATGGGAACTGCAAATAAAAGAAGAGAGAACTCCTGAAAATTCTTTTTAAAATACAATCTATAGTAGCCTGCGTTTTGGCCTAAAAGTCCACTTGGCGGTATAAGTCGTGCCTCGCCTAGTGGTTTGGCGATCCGCCGTTTGCTCTCTTTCCAGCGCCATTTTGCATTAGTCCTCAGTATCCCAAGTCCTGTATCCTTGGACGATCCAGTGTGTTGTCGCGGAACCGATCGGTTATTCGCCGACTGTCCATTTCTGTAGTCGACTTGGTTTTTCCCCAGGGCTAGCCACTGGAAATTTAGGTGAACTAAAGAGCCACTAGGCGGTGCGTCGAGTGGTCTTGGCGATCACCAGGATCGCTTTTCTTCACTTCTTCAGCTTTTTAGTTCCTTTTTTTTTCTGGTAATGTCATTGCCTTGCTCCTTAGACTCCATAGCTGTAAATCAACATTTTAACATCAGTTTGGAGCATAAAATAGGTATTTGAGGACACTTATACTATCAAAACAAAGCCCAAAATGAGTCGAAATCTCGAACTTATCAACACCCCCAACTTAAACTTTTGCTTGTCCTCAAGTAAAACTCAAGATCATCAGTTCAACAAGGATTACTACAAACAGTGCTGCATAAGACTCAACATAAATGCACACAACAAGGTTCAAACTACTCATACCATGATTAATTCTGCACTCAAAGTTTCAAATTGTGTCTCACCATCATAAAGTATGCTCAAGCTCACAATGCTTACTTCAAATGCAAGTTCAAGCTCAACAAAAGTAATCAAATTCCCTCACAACAAAGATGATTTCATATTCACACAAAATTTCTCAACCATTTAAAGTACCGGAATCACATACAACTCTCACACTCACAAAGATTAAGACATGCATAACTTCACCCATAGGTTTGCCCTTATTTTCCTATCAACATGCGTTTCAGCTCACTCAAGATCACAAAGGTCTTTTCAAGGCTTGTAACGGGGCTAAGTGTAAAGGTATGGTCATTTAGGATTAGTGCCTTATAGCTTCATGAAGTATGGCAAGAACATCACTTTCTTCCTTTTCTTTAACATTTCAAACATGCTCATAATCCACCCCATTATTCAACTTCATATGAATCACAGCATACCCCATTTCTTTTGCAATTGTCACAACTTTTTCTCTTTTTCGGTCATTTTCGCTTCTTTTCTTTCATTTCCTTTTTATTTATTTTACATGGAGGGGTTCCATCTTTTTCAAAACAATTGATCAAAAGGGGGAATCATTCACACTTCTTGACTTTCCTTCTTTTTCACTACACCCCGAACTTAGGCTTTTGGCCTAAGTTGGCTATTCAAACCTACCAATGCTTCATGAAGATTATGGGTGATGGGATAAAAGTGTCAAAGTTGTTCAAGTTTCTTCCAAGAAAATGATAGGCTCAAAATGTGCCAAGCAAGGTTCACACATCTCACAAGGGTGGCAACAAAAGATGTATATTGTCAAATTGGTTCACTCTTAAAAATTACCGCCTAAGGTCATTCCATTTGCTTTCTTCACTTCAATTAATCGGACCAACGAGGCAAATTCTAGGTGTCTTACAATATAATGTTCAAGGCGACCTCACCAAACAAGACATTGATATAATAATCAGACAAGACTCCACACTTTCTAGCTACCGTGCAATGTTCATCACAAAAGACTTCACTGACAATCGACTAGTCACAACAAGATGCTCAAAGTTCACATATTTCCTATGTGACTTTGTTTACCTCATCGTAGCTGCACATCCATTTTTTTCAATTAAGAGCACTATTCAAGTCATCGGTATTGACCACAATCGACACTCAAATTTTACAAGAACAACCACAATCACACACACAAGAGGTGGCAAAAAATAATTTTAAAATTGGTTCAAAACCTCTTTCACATCAAAACAATGGGCCACAAGCTAAGAATATCCGCAATATCACAACCAAGATATCTATAACACAACAGGCTCAATATTCACAAAAAACATCATCAAAATAGAATTAATATTCAAAAAATTGTCACAAGAGGTAGGTATGAAAATACCTCACCCCACCTAACAAAATATGCAGCTCTCCTCAAATGTAACTAAAACAAAAGCAATATATAAAATAACAGAGCGGGAGGGAAAATGTCATTATGCCAGGCTAAGCATGGGTCCGTCACTCCATCTATATGGGAATCAATGCCCGGGGTATCAGACATATTGGCTCCACTGGAGCCCACAATAGAAACTCCCTCAAAGAGGCCTGAACAGATGAATCTACGATGGCACCCTCAAGGGCTGCCAAATCATCCAAGACAACATCCTCATGAACACTAACTTGCTCCTCCTTAGTCTCAGCCTTGGACTCAGCAGCAACCACATCGATAACATCAGCTCTAAGCTCATCTCCAGTGGTAGCCGGAGGCACTTCATCCCAAGGTAGGCTGTCTTTTGGGTGGTCGAGGATAGACTCATTTTAAGACGGCATGATCGAGCTGCTAATAAATCCAAACCAATACTTAGACACCTTATTAAGATCCTTCTTGTCTATCGACGCTCCATCCACAATCCACCTTGGGGTAATGTTAGAAAGAAGAGGGGCCAGCCAACCTTTGAGGTCATCCAGAGTCTTTGTCGTGATCATACTCTGGTATTCATGCATGAAGTCGGTAGCCTGTTCAAACACAATATTTATATCATCGCTATTATATTTAACCATCCTTCCTCGGCTCATCACAAAGTCCACCGGCTTGAAGGCACTAGCCTTCTTCTTCCCTTGAGGTACCAAATCACAGTAAGTGGAGTAGAACTCTCGGACCTAGGTAGGAATGTATAGGTCACGGGGCTTGGTGAAGACCTCGAATTTATGGAACCTGAGGGTGTCCCACACTGCTTGATACCTGTCCACTACATCATCTGTGGACAATCTCTTCTCCTATAAGATGGTCCTCAATCCCTCGACCTTTAACCAGTTGAGTGACCACGGAGGAGGACCATGTACTGGTGGCGCTGGGACCACTGTCTTCTCTGGAGCTGGAGGAGGAGGAGTCTGATCTACCGGGATCCTAGACGGATCATGCATTGCCTTGGAGTGAAGCTCTGCTCTCTGAGCTTGTAAAATCTAATCATCCTTAGGTTTAGAGAAAGAAGCCTGAGAATCATAGGATTCCCCCTAACTGCTGGAGTTGTACTCCAATGTCTCAGCCATAAATGCCTTGCCCTTTCCTTTGACTCTATTTGAAGGTAGCTTTGCAGCCTTAGTCTTGGAAGCGGTTGCTCCCTCATTTATAATAACTCCTCGTTCCGGCTTTCGGGGTGGCATGTCACTATCAGTCATATTGGTTCTAGTCATTCCTGCAAATAACATAGAAAAATGTTAGAAAAAGTTTTAAAAAAAGTGCAGAAAATAAGATGTAGGAAGACTCGTCGAACCATTCGGTGAGTCGCTGAATCACTTTTCTATGCCACATCAGGCTTGCCAAAAGTACCAGCACAAAAATTTCACAGATTCAAAGCTGGTTGGTGATGTCCAGGGCCATTTAGCGGATCACCGGCACCATTTGGCGAGTAAAAGGTAGCTCACAAAAAGTTATAGTGCATTTTAAGGATTAAGGGCGCAGAAAGGCGATCAAGAAGGACTTTTGGCATGCCGCTGATATACCATGAGTTTGTGATATTTTTAATATATTTCACTTAAGAGTTGTGTGTTTCTAGGTCCATTTTGTATTAGTATTAATGTGTTTTTATCACGTTTTCAGGAAATAAGTTCGGACGCGAAAGTTGAGAGACATAGCTGAGGAATGTATAGAAAAGCCCATCTATGGATGTGATTAATGGACCATAGGTCCATTCACATTTCGTAGATGATGACCGTAGATGGACTAGAAAGGCATGAAGGAAGATCATGGAATTCTTGCCCAAGTGTGGAACCACGGTTCCAATCGAAGGACCGCAAATTGATCTACAAACTGTACTGCTAATCCGTCAAATGATTCAGAGATGGGTTCCAGTACTTGATTTTGAAGATTCTATGTATGCAGCTACGGACGAGGATCCACGGACCGTAGATCAATCCGCGCTCCGTACTGGTGATCCGTCATTTTGTTCAGAGATTTGAAGATTTTGAGGTTTGAAATTTTCCTAAGTCCTAAATCACGGAAGGGACCTACGGACCATAGATCAATCCACGGTCCCTAGGTCAGTGTCGTCGATTGAAACCGCTTCCTGAAACATTATTTCCTTATTTCATTTCCTTTTTAGTTAGGACTTATTTTTCTATATATTGGGAATGTAAACCTCGTTTTTGGGGGGGGGGGGTTACACTTTATTACTTTTATTCTAGTTCTTGACTTTGGAGATTAATTTACAACTTTAGCAATTCTTAATTTCCTAAGTTCATTTTGAAGATTTTGGTTTGGAAATTCAAGTTGAAATTCTGGGTTTATCATTCTCATTACCTAAGTTCATGATTTCTTCATCTAAAAATATGACTTGTGTTCTTGCTACTATGGGTGACTAAATCTACAACTAGGGTTGTGGGAACCATAAGTGATTAACAACGTAGGAATAGTAACTAAGCAATTCTTGTATAGTGTTATTGCATGCATTGATAATTCTTTCATTTAGAAATCTTTTTAACGAGTGCACGCGTTAGAACTCGCCTTGTTGCTACTTGCCGGACCAAGGAGGTAGTTAATAAAAAAAGAATTATACACATAGATTTAGTGTGATACTATCTAATAGTCTAATGTCGATTGGTGCGAGGTTGAAAACTAAGCCATACATCGATGTGATGTCTAATATGAGTTAAACCTAAAGGTTAGTAAATTATAAACACGTACCCGGACCAAGGTGCGGGGTGAAATTCTCTAGTTGCCGGACCAAGGAATTAGAGATACCTAACTTATCACTTTGCATGTAATACAGTAGGAAAGGATTGCTATTACTAGGATTACCGCGTTATGAGATTATGGGGAACATGTACACCCTAGTTACTTTCTCATCTTGATAACAAATAAAGTTTGAATCTTGCTAACTAAATACTTACATAATTTCCTGAATTTGTTTCACAAATCCCCCCTTTAATTACTTGTTTTCGGATATACATTGACTAAATGAATATAATCGTCATTTAAGTTTATGTCTAAACCATATTCCTCGTGGGATTGACCCCAACCTACAAGTTGGGTTCTTTACTTGATAACGATCGCTTATGCTTCTTTAAGGAGGTGTAATTTGAGCGTATCAAATTTTGGCGCCGCTGCCGGCAATAAGGCTTTTAGATTAAGTTTAACTACATTATTGAACTTTAGTCAAATATTTCCTAATTTTACTTTTTCTCTTGTTTTTGTCTCTTTGAGGTTCCTACTCTAGTGTATGCCAAGTACACGGAGTCAAGGAGAACCACTTACTCCCTATGATCCAGAACTGAACAGAACTTTACGGAGAATGAATAATCAAGGAGTACCCGCTAATCCTATCAGAGGAGAAGTAGGTGATGGTGTTGCATTGCAGCCTCCGAGGGTTGGTGATGAGAATAATCACGTTCAAGCTGAGAATCTATTGAGAGATGCAGTGAGGGTATAGGATCAACCAGGAACAAGACTGCACGATAACTATAGGGTCAACTTTAATACTGTTGATTCTGATGGACCTCTTGTCCTACCTTTTCTATAGTCGAGACATACATTTGTGGTGACTAGCAATTTGATACAGATGCCTATAGTGAGGGGCTTGTTTGCGAGTGTCGCATCGGACGATCCACATGCTCACATAGCCAAGCTAAGGAGTGTTTGCAAAAGTTATGTGGGTCGATCGAACCTGGACATGGATGTCATTGGATTGCGAGTATTCCCTCTATCGTTGACCGGCGATGCTACTGTGTGGTTTAATGTGCTTCCTTATAATTCAATCTACACATGGAACTAATTGAGAAATGCGTTCCTAGCAAGATTCTTTCCAGTGTCCAAGAAGCTAATCCACAAAGATAAACTCAACAATTTTGTAGCACTACCTGTAGAGTCTGTGTGTAATTCTTGGGACGGGTTCACTACTTTCATAAGAGGTGTTCCGAATCACCATATTGATAATGAATCGCTGGAGGAATATTTCTACCGAGGTCATGATGACAATAGTAAGGTAGTGCTTGATACTATCGATGTGGTTCATATGGTGAGTGCACTTTTGAGCAGATTACGGAGAAACTAGAGAAGCTCTCTTGAAACAATAAAGCTTGGCGCACTAGAAAGTCAGATATTGGGAGGAACACATTTGTCGTTCAAGCTACAAACAACCAGTCTGTAGATGAAATTCTTGAAGAGATGGCTTAGATAAAGACCAAACTGGGGTTGGTGTTGAAGCATGTGAGTGGAGGTGCAGAGAAGGTAAATGCTGTGAATTATTTGACTAGAGATCCACCACCGATCGAGGAGTGTTACTATGAAGAAGATACTTATGTGGTGAATGATCAGATGGTGGGTTTCTGACCAAACGCCCAATGTTCCAATACGGATAATTGGCGCCAAGGTAAAGGAAACCAAGGTCGGAACTATGGCAACTACAATCGAGAGTGTCAATATGTCCGGGATGGGAACTACAATCGCGACAACAACTATAACTGGAATAACTATGGTAACGGGAATTAGAGAGTTGGACCCTATGTCCCTCCTGGGAACAGGGAATCTGGCAATAGGGAAGCTACGGGTAGTATGTCGCGCGTTGAGGAGATGATGCAAAAGATGTTGAAGAAGTTTGACACTACTGATCAGAAGGTGAAAGAGATGCGCACTGAGTTATCCGAAATTGGCCAGAAAGTTGATGCCCATGCAGTGTCGATAAAGCAACTTGAGCAGCAGTTTAGTCAGTTGTCTGCTACTATGAATAGACGCCAATTGGGCACGCTTCCCAACAACACCATCCAGAATCCGAAAAATGATGGGCATTGTATGGCAATCACAACTCGCGAAGGAGAGCGGACTATTGATCCCCCCATGACATCCGAAGTACAAAAAGTGGTAGAAATAGATGGTGATAAGATTGAGGTTACCGAAGAGACTAAAAATGCCACAGAGAAGGAAGCAGAGATAGCCCAAAAGCTTGTTCTGATGCCTAGACCTCCACCTCCTTTCCCACAAAGGTTAGTGTAGAAGGCTGAAGAAGGAAAGTACCGCAAGTTCATAATTAAGTTGAAACGACTTTCCATCAATGTCCCTTTGATAGAAGCATTGGAGCAAATGCATGGTATGCAAAGTTCATGAAGGACTTGGTGACCAAAACAAGGGCTGTCAGTTTGAGAATGATGAGAGGTTGCAGTTTTGTAGTGCCATTTCGACGAGTTCACTTGTATAAAAGAAAGAGGATCCTGAAGCTTTCACTATTTCATGCACCATCGGTAAGATGCAATTTGCGAAAGCTTTGTGTGATTTGGGTGCCAGCATTAACTTGATGCCATTGTCGATTTATAAGAGGTTGGGTTTAGGAACTCCAAAACCAATTGCGATGCATTTACTTATGGCTGATAGTACTGTGAAACATCCCATTGGTGTGCTTCAAGATATCCTTGTGAAAGTGGGGCCGTTCATTTTTTCGAAAGACTTTGTTATACTTCATTGCTAGGTTGACTTTGAGGTCCCCATCATCGTAGGGAGACCATTCATTGCTACTAAGAGTGCCTTAGTTGATATGGAGTGAGGGCAGATGAAGTTCCGACTGAATAAGGAGGAGGTGACATTTAACGTCTATAAGTCTATAAAGCAGGAAAGTGATCTTACATCGGTATTGGTGGTAAGTCACACTTTCGGAAGAAGTGCTGAAGTCTTTAGTAAGGGGAAGTTAGGTGCAGCATTGCACATGGAGAAGAAGCGCCATGCTCAACAGTCAAAAAAGCTCAAACTAGCTCCTGGTGATCTGGTGTTGTTTTATAAATCAAGGTTGTGCTGTTTTTCGGGCAGATCCAAGTCCCAGTGGACTTGACCATTTAGAGTGACCCAAGTGTCCCGACATGGAGTGGTTGAGCTCGAGAAAAGGAGTGGGACAAGGTTCTAAGCTGACCAATGGAGGATGAAAAGTTACATGGGAAATTCTTAAAATGTAAATGCAGTGATAGAGGCATGGCATCTGGATAAAGGCTGAGTAATCAAGGGGCATGCGTCGTGCCACGACGTTAAATCAAGTGCTTCTTGGGAGGCAACCCAAGATATAAAATTAGCAAACTATAGGTTTTTCTTTTCGATTTAGGAGTTTTCTTTGTTTATTTGAATTTTTGTAATTATTTAGATATAAAAACTGATGCTCAATCTGTTAAATATTGCCCTAGAGTCGGAACCCATAGTAGAAGCATATCTAGAAAATAATGTAAACTTGAATGCATACTCCTTCACACTCATATTTCCTTGAAAAAGGCTGCTGAATTCAAGTACCTTTTCCTCCCTCATCTCAAGGGAAAAAAAGCTATCAAGGTAAGCAACCTTAAGCTTTTCCTTATCAAGATGACCAACATCAGTCGCCCTCATTTCCTTTTATTGGTTGAACCAATGTTGTTAAACACCCTTAAGTTGATAAATGACTAATTTTCCACCGATGTCACTCCCATGATCATCAAAATCGTATACACCTCATCAATTAACTATTGAGGATCATCCTGAAACTTGGACCCATGAAAATCCAGGAGATTCATCTTAGTGAAGTCCCTCAATCTAGTTGTCGTCGTACTAAAATTTGAGTTCATGGGGACCACATCATTCCTATTGGCTTGAGTCGTCATGCCTTGAGACAAAACTTGAAAACCTGCTAAAAACTCCGCATTAGTCACTTGTTCAGCAAAAGGGTCGGTCGGAACTTTTGGATCCTCTTGAGGAACTTCTTTTTCCACATTTTCATTCACGTTCCTTCTAACGTATTCTCTTCAAAGGTCCATATCCTGAAAATCAGCAGATACGGATTAGGTGAGAGACATATAGGTTACACTCTATCGAGATAATAAAAGTAAAGAGTTCAAATGATATCATTTCACATTTTAAAAGAGTTTGACAAATGTGGAAGTCTAACATAAGTCTCAATAAGCCATCTAATACATCATAAAGAAAATGATTGGGATGTAACCCATATATATCATACAAAGTCTGAAAATTGAAATGACATAAAGCTAAAGAATGTATCTCTGTCCTTGGAACACGAGGACTCACCAATTTTAAAAGTAAATAGAATCAACTAGCCACGAGTATAAAAGGTAGGAGCGTCGTACCCTGTATTAGTGAAATAATGAAGGAACAAGTATGCATTAGTACACGGATTGTACTAAGTATGGGGAAATATGCATAAAGATAAACATAATAGCATGAATGGCTTAAAACATGTACGCATGATCATTCTTACTTAAAGACTTAAAGAAGAAATGACATGTGAATCAAGAAATATGGTCAAATACCTTAACATAAAGGACAAAAGAAAACTTTGAAGAAACATATTCATTTTGTGGGATATTAGCTTTAACCGACAATAATACCATGACAGCTATATTATTTAATCTGGTACATCCCTCATGCATACAGAAGGATAATCTACTTGCCAATGTAGAATCCATAGATATCATCATTTGCTAAAGTTGTACCACTAGTGTCACGACCCAAGCCTAGGGCCTAGACGTGACCGGCGAATGGGGAACCCGAAGGAACCCCAAACAAGCCTCATAGCGTATCATTACACATCCTTGGTCGCGGAAGCAATTAAAATGACCATAAGCAATAAGTATA